>NIPQ01093024.1:0-19220 GCA_002806875.1 Lepidotrigona ventralis hoosana
AATAAAAAAAAAAAAAGGAAAAAAGATTGAGAACGAACGTACGATTTAAAACAACGATCCTTCTTTTTCTTTGTAGCTTTCGAACGTTGATCGAGGAGGAATTTGTCGCGCGATAACGCAGAGAGTAACTGAGCACCGATAGAAAAATCCTCTCGCGCTTTTTACTCGCCTATCCTGTAGACGAGAAGTGTTCCTGCGTAGAAACGCGTCTCTTAATCTCTATATTACGATAATAATGAAATAAGTGTTATTGCTATGTATTCGTTTAATCGTGGACTATGTATTATTGCTTTGCGAGTTCTCCCTATTCCTTCTTCTTTTTTTTTTCTTTTTCTTTTTTAGAAATTTTCTTTCGTTTCGTTAGAACGGACACGATCGTGACCGAGAGTTTCTTCCGTTTCCCGTAAGAAAATCTTACACAGATCGTCTGCGATAGATAGAATCTTTCCTTTTCTGTTTCGTTTCTCCGTTTTCTTTCTTTCTTTCTTTCTTTTTTTCTTTTTCTTCTTCTGTTCGGCATACAGGCGTTTTCAACAGCGGGTGCTTNTTTTTTTTTTTTTTTTTTTTTTTTTTTTTTTTTTTTTTTTTTTTTTCTGTTTCGCCGTTTCGCTATTTACAACGTCTCAAGACCGCTGAAAACTTGCTCGAAGCTCGCGCGCGAAATAATATCGATCGATGAACACTAATGTGTGGTACGTAGTTGGTAGTAGTAGTAATAGTCTAAAAAAGATCATACATATTTCGCGCATGCACGCAGCATTTCGTGCGCCAGAAGCATGCACAGGGCACTTGTTATGTACAGAAGATATTCACACGCTATACGTACACGTGTATCATTAAATATACGTGAAAATCTATGTGAGTTACTTATTTCTCTTTTCTCTCTCTCTCTCTCTCTCACTCTCTCTCTCGAATTATTACAACGTTTAAGGTACACTCGGATACGAGCAGGTTAACAGCACGCCTGTGATTTTTCACTAATATTCTTCTCTTCAACTTCTCAATAGAATTATTTTTTTTTATAATATAGATTTATATATGTATATATATAATATATACCTATATAGATTTCATCGATACCATAGGTACGTGGGTAATTGCTTACGCGAATTATGTACAAATTATCACGGTTTCAGGTAGCCGAGAAGATCAGTAAATCGAAGAGTAGAAACGATTCGATCATGTCGCCTCGCTGAACGAAATGATGAGCTTTCCTTTTCTCTATATACCCGATATCGAACGATAATTTATTGCTAATAGTATTTTCTCTTTTTATCTTTTTTTTTTCTTAATTCCCTACTCGCGTTTTCTGTTTCACTTGTCGACGACGTTCGATCGATGGATTTCGCTGTTTTAGGACTTACATCTTTTTTTTTTCTTTTCTTTTCTTTTTTTTTTACGAGAAACCCACGCTAGTCGCTAATATGGTCGCTAGTGAATCCTTAAGGCGAAATTTATGGCTATAATTGTAAGGCGATGTTGTCGTTTATATGGTCGATGAGAGAGTGTACACGTCGAACACGACGAGCTAGTCCATCGATTGATCGTCATTCAAGTTCGATTTATATAAAGCGAACGGAACAATACCAGACCGACATGACCCCACGTATTCTCGTCTTCGAATAATAGCGGTAATAATAACGTCGCTAGCATTAGCATATTATTTATACTGCGCGGTAACGACAAAAATAAAAATAAAAAAAAAAAGAAAAAAAAAATCAACGTCCCTTCGTCGGCTCGACGTGACGTACATTTTCCACGTCATTTTCTCGTTTTTTTTTCCTCTATTTCTTACGCTAATTTCCCCCCCTATCCCTCATTTTCCCCCATTTGTTCTAGCTACTCGACCCTCTGGTTTTCCCTCCTTTCTTCGTTCGCCAATGAAACGAAATAGCTCACGGAACGGCGCATACACGCGGGGAAAAAGCGGAAACTTAACGAAATAGAATCTCTAAACGTTACAAACACAGAGCGAAACTTGTTTACCTACAACGAAAGTTGCAGTCGAAACTAAGCGCAGACGTTTCATTTTTTTCTTTTTCTTTCTTTTTCTCCTAATATTTTCTCTTCGAAGATCGATCGATCCTGAATACGAAGATCGCAAGTGAAAGTTATGACACGTTCATTTATGTTGATTTTTTAAACTAATTTTTTAACTAATATATATATATATAATATATATATATAATATATATATAAAATTATAATTGTTATTACCAACAATTATAATAGGAAATATCTTACAACAATTAATATTTCTCAACAGCATGTTTAAATCCGAAATCAAATTGAATGAATCAAGCGTCGAATTTCATGCAAAATTCCACTTCCACGAAATATCGATCATATTTCTCTTTTTTTCACCTGCGATCTCCATCTTCCATTTTCTTCCTTCCTTCCTTCTCTAAACCATTGCTACTTTGGCCGCCTGTCGTTCGTCACTCTCACTCTCACTCTCACTAACGCGTTACGATTTAGAATAATCTTGACTAATCGTTAATTAGTTAAATATCACAATCTATGATAAGAAGTCCGTAAATATATATGCATAGACATACGCCACCGTGCTGGAAAAAACCAACACAGCGTCACGACGCAAATTAGAACCGACACAGTTTTACAAAAATAAATTGTCTCGGGGGTGGGGGAGGGGGAGGGAAACGGTGAACGGTGGTTGCTGTGGTGAATGATTTACCTACTATACTTCGGGACAATGTGTACGGCCTTTGCTAAACTCATCCGCTATAACTCGACGAAAGAAAAGATTCTCATTGAATCTTCCCTATTTAAAAATTTTTTGCAAACGTAGAAGCTATAAATTGTCTAAATAACGAGACTTTCGCTACTGTCGTGTGCTGTTATCGTTGCCTAACGCGGGGACCCGGTGAAAGAAAATTTCACCGGATTAAAATGGAACACACAAACGCGAACGCGAGCGCGAGCGCGCGCAATCACACATCAAATTTTTGCCATTCTTCCTTTTTTTCTTTCTTTCTTTCTTTCTTTTCTTCCTAAACGAAACTAGAAATCCTGGTAATATTAAATCGAAATCGCTATACAAACGATGTTACACAATGTACNAAAAAAAAAAAAAAAAAAAAAAAAGAAAAATAAAAAAAAAATAAACAACAAAACAGAAGATACACGAGAAGGAAGAATAAAAAAAAATGTATAGAAGAAACATCAACGACAGTACGTGGTAAGATCGTAGGTAATATGTATAATATGTTGTATGTATATGTATACATAAAAATGTTGAAGAGATCGTGATCGATAAAAAAAATATATATATATATATGTATGTATATACTATGATCTATGTATGTACAAGATGAGACCCTCTGTACGCGGACCGCAATTTAATTGGAAAATAAGTTGAAGTTCTACGCGCAAGACAGTTCGATGATTCGGCCACTCTGTGTCACGACTAATTAACGATTTACAATTTCCTTAATAAATGTTTAATATTTACAAGAAGACAACTAGCCGTAAATGGTTGATCCAGTAAACTGCGTATTTACAAAAAAAAGAAAAAACCTGCTGGCTGGTGTTTTACACGTTTTGCACAAAAAATGCGTGTCACTCAGCGGCGTCTCTGAAAAGAAAGGAAATAAAGAACGAACGCTACTTATTTAACCCTTTCAGCTACTTCTTTCACTAGAAAACTTTCGTCCTGTAAACGTCCTGTACAACGAAAAAGAAAATTGCTTTCTTTCCCTTTATGTTCGTCAACTGGTCACGTGATCCTTTATCCTTTACACAAGCACGCATACACACGGATTAATTGTCTAAGATTCGATGTCGTTTCATTTCACATAACATCATCGCGTCACTTCTCTCGCCGCTGAAATTCTCGACCTCTAAACTTGCTCCGAGCACATTCCGAGTTCCCAATCTCACATTGTTTCCTTTCTTTTTGCTTTTTCTATTATAGTTTCCCTCCACTATTTTCGTTTTTTTTCTTTTTTTTTTCCATGTCGAACTGCTGCCACGGTGAAACGCGGCAATCAGAAATATATATACCAATATACACCGAGAGAGATTCGCAACGACTTTTAATAAAAAATTCATTTCGTGGAAAAAGCAATTATATGTGCATATATATATATATATATATATATACACACACACATATATATGCACATATATTTCAGTCAATGTCCTCTAATCCTATCTACTGCCAGTATAATACTTGAAAGTGGGGCTAGTGTTTCTATTGTTGCATCACTCGATGATTCGTACGTTTTTCCGCGAAAACTACAAATATCGGAACAGAAGCAACAACTTCGCGAATAGTATTAGACGTGCTATTTCTTTTTCCACCTAGCCTTTCGAAAAAACAGTTCAACAACGGAGATAATGATAATGTTCCAGGAATGTTTGTCCAGCGATATTGTATATAAATTCGACGAATCGCTTTTTTTCTTTTAAACGAGAGAGAGAAAAAAAAAAGAAAAAAGAAAAAAATGAAAAACAAAATCTGAAACGTGCTTCTGTTTTCTCGTTCGCGAAAAACCCCGTTCTTTTTTTTTTTTGATTTTGTTTTGTTTTGTTTTTTCAGTTGTACATCCTCTAAAGCGAGCGATCCAATAATGCGATTAGCCTGGCTAGCAACCTCGGTGGTGTGCCGGTTTTCAAACGAAGCCATCATCGCCCGGCAGAATAGAGACGACATTGCGATACAAAAAGAAAGGACCGTTAATCTGTGTGACTATCGTATGTTCCTGATATTCGAGATATATATGTCCTATCGTTCCGGCAGACAGAATGAAGCATGCAAAACACATACATCGCCATCGATCTCGATTCCACGTACGACCGGATTGCCCACGTGTTCCTCTTTTCCACCGTGCGCATGCTCATCACATCGAAGTTCACCGCACATCAAGACTTGCCCCCTTCTCGACAGGCTTCAGACCAAGACCATCAACAACGACGGCGACGAGGACAACCATGAAAAAAAGGATCTCGAAAAAAAGAAGAGGTAGACAAACGCCTGTGGCGCACGGTCCTCAGCCTGGAGTGGGTGGGGTCTTATGTCAGTGAATATTAAAGTTGTACTGCTTACGGCTGGACGAAATACGAAGCCACCGACTAACAGCCAGTGGCTCCGGGTGACAGTTCGACCAAGATACATCCCCGAAATGAGGATAAGGCGAGGACGTGGTCGTAGCCTCAACCTGTATCGCCGTGGACAGATCCTGTTGATGGTAGTCGTGTTTGGTCCTCTTCGGCTGTCGTTGCGTAACGGGACTTGAGCGAGCCGCGTGATTCAGTCTCTTTCCATTGATCTGCGTCGCGTGTTGCTGTTCCAATTGTTCCAGCTGATCCATAGAGTCGAACAGCAGGCTGGGCATAGACGATATAGGAGAATGGGCGATATTGTTCGAACGTGGTAGCTCGACCAGCAACTTGGATTTATCCTTGTAAACGGGGGAGTAGATGGTCATTGCTGCCTCCGGATCGATGTCCATCGGTGTCTCAGCCTCGAGGACCGTCGTGACCAACGACGGTTGCGCACACGTGGCTGGCAGTGTTGCTGGCACCGGTATAGCTGGGGATGCTGTGCTCGGTATCAGCGTGGCGACCGACGACATCGACTCCTCGTTATTAGCCGGCAACGGTGACAGCGATGGCAACACCACGGATATCGGCGCCATCATCGAGCTCGACTGTGACGAACCGGTCGAATTCACTAGCGACGACTCCAGGCTCCTCAGCTCCTCGTTGGCGAAGTCCTCTTCGAGCTTGGTCTAAAAAAGAGAAGCGTTGGCGACTCGCAATAAGAATCGTAGGGCCCATACGAAGTGTTGGCGTTTAAGTGCCCAAAAGAAACCATGCCTTACAGGTTTAGTGGAGCCATGCGGGGCCAGACACCGATAAAGCAAATCAACAGCCTGCAATAACAAAAACAGAAAACAGGTATCAACCGACACCCTACTTGCGGGCACTTTACTGTTCGCAGCTGACTCGCCTGGCTCGTCGATCGATCCATGTTTGTCAGCCACATTACTAATTCTCTTTCTTCGATTCGTTTCTTTTTTCTCTTTCTTTTCTTTGTTTTTTTTTCTTTCTAGCCTCGCTATCTTCCGTCTAATGCGTCTTAAGAGATCTACGAAAGCGAACGATCTTCGGGTATCGACTGATACCTGAGACACCTGACGTCTTCTAAAACTCGACGGCACGACTAAATTTTAAAATCGGTGAGAATCTGTACGGAACATCTACAGTCATTGTATATATCGCCTGCTATTTCTTTCGAATCTAATTTCTATTGATTCTATTTTGTTTTTCTCTACTTCTAAGCCATTGACTCGGCATCTCTTGCGACGATGTTCTCTTTTCTCATTAAACAGATCGACATGGTTGATCGATAGTTGCGATCCCAGGGAGGTTCGTACATTTCTTAAAGACGCTACGGAATTTTTAACGAAGAAAGCTCGAGATTTATAGACTTGATAGGTTTTTCGTTTACTCGACGGCCGAAAATTTGCAACTGTTCTAAAAAAAATTCTGAAACGTCAGCTGATGCACGCTCTAATTCGTGATTAATTTTGCTCTGAAAAGTGAAATGCAGACAGAAGTACTTGAAATAAAAGGATTCAGAAATCAATCTGAAGAAAACAAAGAGAGAGGCTAATTACTCCGCTGTACGCTTAATTTTGCTAATCATTTATCAAATGATACCAAGAAATGAAAGTTTTAATGTATGGATAACACATTAAATATAGATCAGATATCACATGCATAGCTATGCATAGCTTCACGAAAACAAAATTGAAAAAAAAAAAGGTAAGCTACCATATACATTACCGACACATATTATCGAGAAAAAAAGGAAAAGAAAAACATCTATCAATATATAACTCGACGAAATTTCCCTCGAAGCATTAAACCATTCAACAAATACACGAATATAAATATTCCTAACAAAACTGAAGCAACGATTACGCGACATTACAAAGTACGCCGACGCCTGAAATACATATATCCAAAAATAACAATTCTTTCAACATCCAACAGAGAACGAGTTTTCTTTCAACCCAACGAGACGCAACTTTCATTTCCAGTCAACCAAACCAGGATAACAAAAATTACTCTGTATTTCTCGAATAATAATCATTAGATCCTTCTTCCAGAAACACCATCCAAACATCATACAATGCGTAATCGACACGATACAACAAACAGTTATTGCTAACTCGTATACATAAAGAAAAAAAGAAAATGGTATATAACGATGGAAACGAAACAACAGGACGTCGCAGCACGAAGGATCATCACACCGTACATTCGTACCAACAAGGATATACGACAGAAGGGAAATCGAATTAAAAAAAAAAAAAAAAAAANCCCACAAAAAAAAAAAAAAAAAAAAAAAAAAAACATATAAAAAGAAATGATATGATGATACGTTGACTTCTTACCTTTGGCAGTGGATACGTGTCTGGCAGCGATAGAACGGGTGGCGAGCTGGGTGTTTCCGTTTCGATGGTCAGGACGGGGGTGGTGGGTGTTAAGGGGTTCAAGTTCGAGGTCCCGGAGGACACGGTCACTGTACCGGTCACGGTTACTTTCGTCGGCCTGTTCGGGATCTCCTTCGAGGCACGATGCTCCGCGAGGAGTTTGTCGAATGTTTTACTCCGACCGACGACTGTACGCCGTAACGAGACCGTGTGCGCTTTGCACGTGAGCGACCTGGTACAGGGTTTGCCTGTTTCCTCGTTCCACACACCACAGTGTCGATCCGGGTCGTACTCTCGGTCTTTGAGCAACGATCGGTCGGTTTTCAGTCTCTTTCGACGAGGTTGACCGGTCGCCGTGCCAGGACTTTTCACAGGACTCGAGGTGATCAAAGGTCCCGACCCAGAGTTCGACGTTGGCACAGTCGATGGTAACGACTCGAGAGGCGATCGAGGTGACGGTGAGATGGATATCGATGAAGATGACAAGCTCGTTGAGATGTTCGGCTGCTTCGTATTCCGTTTCACGTTCGTGTGATTGTTCTTATTGCTCCCACTGTTTGAGATCTGCGGCGACGGTGTCTTCAGAGGAGTTTTTACAATCGGGGTGGAGGGAGGTGGAAAATTTACCGTGCCGGAAGGATGGCGACTTTCTATAGCAAAATATCAACAATATTATGTAGTGTAATCTCTGTGCAATGTGCACAAATTCCTTGGATAAAGAGTAGTTGAGCTATATAAATGTGAGTTATATATCTTAATTTTAATTATTTGTAATTACATTAATGTAATTATTCTTTATTACTACATATTAGAGACTTATTAGACTTATTAGACTTGGAAGAAAGATATCTATTAGAAAGAAAAGGCTACGTTATCTAGGAAATACTTATGGCTTTGGTACAGTTACGTTTACAGTTACAATTGTCCCATTGAAGTAAGTAAAATGGTCTTTAATTGATAAGAAAATTATATATAACAGTATTATACAAACAGAAGGAATAGAATTATACAGTGACATACCCATATGTTGAATGAGAGCTTGTGGTTTGACTATTGCATGGCAGGTTTCACACACTACCGTGTAAAAAGTATCTCTTTCAGGACAGAATCCATATAAATCAATGTCTGAAACAAAAATGATCTTGTTAAAAAAGCAATTAAGATTCTTTTTTAACAAGATTATATGTTTGTAAATTTTAAAAGAGATTGTATGTTGACCGTGTAATATTTACCTTCAGCCGAAAGCCTTGTAACTGAACTAGAAAGCTGAACATCTGATTCTTCATCGCCTGAAACAGATCAAATTTTCTTATGGAACGTATGACAAAGTAACCAATATGTAACACACAAGGACATTTCAATAGCAAATCATCAATCTGTATAAAATACAAAGTAGACAATATTTCTAAAATAAATATTTCAAGAAGGAAATACAAAAGGAATTGCACGACTACTATGATTACATGATTATACTATGCTCAAGTTTGAAGTTTATGATCATATTATATATTATAATTGTAATTACCATGTTAAGAGAAATTTTAAGAAAGCATAGGATACTGTTAGCTTCATATCTATTGAATCGTGTCCTTAAAAGATAGTTATTCATTCATTCCCATGAATTTCCAAGCAGAAATGTGAAATAAAAAACACAAACTTCTGGGTAAACAGCTTTTATTATGTTTATATTTCTTACATGCACAATTATTCTAATAAAAAAAAAACCTTATAAGAGAGAACAGACAGCACAAATATAATAAAAATACAAATGTACATATGTTTGTTCCAGCAAGAAGCGCGGGTTCGGTCGTGATCGTTCCGCGAGAGTCAATGATCCATGCCAATTGTATTATATTATATGCTCTAATCTAACGATTTCGACGCTCCGTTATTTTCACAGACAGGTTTCGCTACGAATTACATAATTGTCGGTAGAAAGTGCCGATAAAATACGCGCTTTACTCTACGAAAATGTCAACCGTGACAAGCGCTGGACAATTGTTGACAACCAGTTTCAATAAATGCGTGCCGATGCGGGCCCTAATGATGCCCTGCGACGGACAAAGGAGCATCGAAGTTGAGGTTAGGTACACGAGCTAGACGCTCGCCGTTGTCGCGGTTCTGAACCAGCGGCAGCGAACGAGCGAACGTTTTCGATGAGGATTCAGCGCACTTACTCAACGGCTTGTCTCGTCCGATTCTTTCGATCCAGCTGGACCAGGGCTGGCCGTGAAAGAATGTTGGGCTGTCACTTCCCGACATTGCCAGTGGCGCTCGCGTTGTGAATGAAACACGATGCGATTTCTCGTGTATATAGTGAGACGAAAGTGTTTTGGGGCCGGGCCGCGTGGACTGTCAGGTACGGCGAGTCGCGTACAATCTGCCTTTTTCTTAAAACTACAGTACCTCGGATACATTTGCACGCAGGATATACGCGTTCTCTATACGTATACGAAAATGAAAACGGTATCTATCGAACTTTGGAAATTTTGACTGGCATGCCCCTGTCGGGTAACATCTTTCATGGACCGATATACTCTACCACAACTTCTCGTTTGTACGCCCGAATACGAATAACACGCTTCAGCCTACCGCACGCACATAGGGTTATTACTGAGTGCGCTTGCATTGGACGAACTGGCGTGACGTCACCGACCTCTGGTCAACCACTCGTGCGCAAGTCGTGCGAGCCAATCGGATCCTCGGATTTCTGTCTCGTCTCGACTCGTCACGGCATCTCATTGGCGATTTTGGTTTGCTCAGCAGGTGGATTGGAAATTTAAAGTTTTCAAGTACGCTCGATTTTACGCTCGTTTTAATTAATATCCTTTTATTTACTCCAAAAAAAAAGGCGCGCCGTGTAAAAACAGTTTTACAAAACGCTGTCCCTCTTTCTCGTTTACGCGTAAGGTACACGAACGTTGTGGCTGAACCGTGGTTCATACATTTTTTTGTACTTTACAACATCGCAAATTCACCGGACATAAAATCCTGTGTCGATAAAGTAAACAAAGTGTATCATCGGTCGATTAAGTCTTGTGAAAAAAATTCTTACAAAAATACAACTTGACTAGCAAAACAACGACGGCAGTGTATGCATATGTCGTCTCGAATGGAATATGAAGCAAATGTTTAGCCTGCGAAAAACGATCGCTGATTAGGTTGCGTCTCTACTGGTTGCGCTCTGTTTTTCGAGTCACCTCGGTGTTGTTGAATTTGTTGCCAGTTGAGGAACCAAAACGGTTGTTTATCCTTTGGCCAAGTTTTGATTCTATTTACTAAGTCAACGTCACCCAAAGCGTCCACTGGCAAATCTGGAGGAATCGTTGGTATCGCCATCGAAATACTAGGAGCTGGAACTGCCATCAATGGCCTGTTGCCATTGTTTGAATCAATTCGATTTCCGATCGTCCCGTTAATATTATCATTAGCGGCAGTAGCAGCACCAGCTGTTGCTGCTTCTAAATACTGCGGAAGGACAGCAGGATATGGTTTGCTACTTCCTGCATAAGGCGGCCTCTGCGATTGGACCAAAATAAAGATGGCGAGTAAAATTGTCACGTATTTTATCTGTAACAGTATAAACTTAAAAATTAGTATTTTATTTGTAACAATATAAAATTTAAAAATTAGTATTTTTATTAAAGGAAATTTTAGTATTTTTAACAAAGGAAAAGGGAACATTGGCGAATTTGAAAATAATGAAATATAATTGGAATTTTGTAAAGTTAATGTTACTCACCATGATGCTGTTTTAAGCACAATATGTTACACGGCTTATTTGTATGACGTTTCTTTGTTCTCTGAGAACTAACTGTTCGGTTTCACTGCTCGACACTAATCTATTCAAGGCGATGGTCCCTCTTGTATATAAATCCGCAGACACGGGGATCTCCCCACTACAAAACCGATTGAATATTACGTCGATAGGAAAGTCGTACGTGGCGTCGTCCCGTCGCCACGTACGGGACTCTCCGTACAAGTTCCCCGGATGTGTGTGTATACGCATCTTTGAAGATACAAAATTTATGTCAGGGAAATTTTACTTGACATCATGGTCGGCACTTTCTTTACCAGTGCTAATTTCTCCTTTCGACGATGAACTGGATACTCGTGAAATTTTTCTTGACACGTATGCGAAGAAATGTATCACAAATGAATTTATTTATCGAAAGCATCCTGACCTCAAAAAAAGGAACAGATGAAATCGACGATTTAATAAATAAGGATTTCGAAGCAGGTATCAGACGCTTTCTTTTTATTTTAAAATCTTTTATTCAAACATAAGATAATTTCGTATGATTCATACAAATCCATTAATATTATCTGGTCTGTTTCTAAAATATATTCATAGTCTGTATTGTTCTTATTGTAAAGTATTGCCTGTATTGTAAATTATCTTTAGCCTTTATATTGTTTCCTATTATCCTTTATATTTTTGAAATTATCTTTATACCGAGAGTTATTATAAGGGTTAAGAGCATTAAGAGTATAAAAATTTTGAAATTGTTTAGCTGACAATGAGTTTAAGAGGATTTAATGCAATTCGAACAAATGTGTTTTGCACAAATTTTCCAATTTATTTCCAATTTATTTTGAATTAGAAAGATCATTTATAATATATTTATAAAATATTTATTAAAATTTATTAAAATATTTATAAAATATACAAAAAAATATCCTGAAATTCAAGATAAAAAAGTAAATGACGTAAAAATTGCAGAATGTTGCAAGATCGGCAATACATTTGGCTTCTGATTCATATCAATGAGCATTGTTGCGGTTTCGTCCTGACATCATACACCATTACGTGTAAAAAATTTTCTTTTATTTAATATTCGATGCGTTTTTTAAACTTGAAAGCTTAAATAATAATTATAATAATTAGAAGAAAATAATATAAACCAAATTAAATGTAATTGATTTCTCACGAAAGATATGTTTATTTCCATCGTTGAAAATGCGAAATATTTTCTATGCTTTCCAGTATCTGTTGCAAGACGAATTACATTGATTTGTAAGTTCTTTCTTGATAAGAAAATTATCTTGAAAAAATATCAAATCAAGCTTGTCATTTAATGATACAAACAAGTGTAATTACATATAAATATGTCAGAGGTCAAAATCCACGATATGAATTGATTTGTAAGTTCTTTCTTGATAAGAAAATTATCTTGAAAAAATATCAAATCAAGCTTGTCATTTAATGATACAAACAAGTGTAATTACATATAAATATGTCAGAGGTCAAAATCCACGATATGAATTTCTCGATATGAAAGACTTAATGTTTTTATTTATGTTTAAAAACTCTTCAATCGACGATGGAAATGCTCCATTACTATTTAGTTCAGTCATTTAATTTCCATTTCTATTCACAATCGTGGGTATAATTTAGTTTTCATTACAATTAGATTACAAAAATTGATATAGTTTACACTTCTTCTTAGTAACTAAACAAATGAAATTTAAAAAACCACGATTTATAAATTTCCAGTGAATTACATTATAAATAATGAATTACATANATGTACAGGTGCTGAATATAAAAAGGTAGAAATCATTCGTTTTTATTAAAAAATTATGTTGATTCATAATTCTGAATTATTATTAATAAGGACAATAAAAACATTATTTAAAACGGCAGTTTCTTTTCTAAATATAGACGTGGCACATTCATTTCTACATAGCAGCGCACGAAATTTACAAATTAATGGCGAGAGAACAGAACTTAATAAACGTTTTTATTGTTTATTAGAAAGAAACGAATAGGGAGAAGTTCGTAAATTGGTCAAAATTTCAGCGAAAAAGAAAAGAATCACTAATTTATGAATTTTTATAATCACATCTTTCTAATTGAAATCTCAATTTTTTTCTTTTTTTTTTTTTATTTTCGTCCGTTTTAGCTTTTAAATGCATTCAAAATTTCAGCGAAAAAGAAAAGAATCACTAATTTATGAATTTTTATAATCACATCTTTCTAATTGAAATCTCAATTTTTTTCTTTTTTTTTTTTTATTTTCGTCCGTTTTAGCTTTTAAATGCAATGAAAATTATATTCTACTGGACAAAAAAGGTCGATTGGGACGAATGAAGAGACGGAGGCGAAGACTTCAAATATTGGAATATGAAATATTAACTTCAGGTACGTTATATTAGTTTCTCAGATATTAATAAAAAGAAACGTTCAATACTACACGCTGAATTTCGATGTTATTGTTGTTGTAAAAACGAAATGGCTTCGCAAGTACGTAAAATCGTTCAGGATTTTATGATGAAAAACGCTCTTCGACAATAATTACCAGACTTAAAGCTTAAAGCTTAAAGCTCGTCAAATTCAGCACGATCTGTTCAATATGTTTCGCGAATTATTATAAGAAGTTGGATTATTTATCAAAAAGAAACCACGAACAAACATTGAATTCGAATACATTTCTGTAAAACTCGAAGCCTATCGATCTAACGAATTAAAAATTACTCGCAATACAAGAAAATGTAAGTATCTAAAAAGTAGAACCTATCATTCGCGTGAAAAATCACATGGATCATCGACAGTGAGATCTTAATTGTAAAAGTTATCAAGTTTTTTATTAAAGTAAAAATTGCCAAAATCTCAATTGAAAAAGTCGTGGAATCCATCGATCCTAATTGGGATTGTAATTTGATCAATATTATTTTCACGGATAAGCTACACGGATTTCGCAATTTTTTTTCGTAATATCGATCAATATAAATTCAAAGGGATATTTTATATTAATCGTTTCAGTGTTTCATCAATTCGAAGGCCTCTGCTTTTTTTTAAAAAATGCGTCGTTCATTTTATTTCAATGATGTTTTCAAAGTGATTAAGTGAATGTAATATCGAAAATATTATAAATTATCATAATATAAAAACACACTATAAAATTTTTTCTACTACTTAATCTACGATGGACTGAAAGATCGAAGCCTCTTCTTTCCAACGATTCCTTGAACCTTGATGTACAATTTATTTTCGCGATTTTATTGAACTTTGAACACTTGGGTGACGAAAATGGAGTATTTTAGTTATATTTGAAGTTCAATAAATTGGCCAAAAAAAAAAAAAAAAAAAAAAAAAAAANTTTTTACACCGTGACAATTTATAGTATTCTTCGAGGAAACATCTTTATATGAAAATATCTTTATTTTGTCATCTGTTACGTGGTGTAAAAATATTCTAGAACAAAGTGGACGACGAATTTTGAAAACAGAGGCCTCGAACTTTGAAAGTTTATTGTCGAAAGAGTTTATTGTCGTGCGATTTCTTTTTACAAAATTCTAACAATCTCGATATTCAGTGTCTAAATATTAATGGCAGTCATAATATATATTAAGTGAAGGGAAATAAGGCAGCTTTTTAAAGAGGAATATCGGTATTGATCTGGTTTGGAGCCGGCAGGCAACATGTCATCACGTCAACAACGAGCGAAACAAAATTAATATGAAAGGAAAGAGATCCTTCAGACGATCGAAATTGAACTGGCATCGATCGAGCTGAAATTTAAGGAGAAATCTCAAGTAAAAGGAATAAATCGATGACTTCAGTCTTCCTTATGTTTTCACATTCATGTGTTTTAAAAGACGAAAAAAAGAAAAAACGGACAAAATCAAACGCAAATTAAAAATAACTTTTAACAAAGGGAATTTAAAACGTTCGTTGCAATTCGTTTGGAAGATAAATTGACCGTAAGCTGTACCCCCCGTGTTTCAAACGAGTTTAGGAAATTGAATCATCCAGACACGGTCCAGTTTTCTTGATATTTACAAAAAGCGATCATTGCTTCGTCCATCATCAGGATGGCTGTCGACGTCATCTAATTTAGTGTTGCAAACGAGATCATTGCCGCTGATCAACGCGATAATGACAAAATTACTCTCTTTGTTCTAGCGAGACAAATGTCGCTTTCAAGGTCTTTACCAACGATATCTCACAATTTTTCTCAAATTCAGCTTTTCTTTTTTTTTCTTCATTTTCCTCGCCATCTTGCACCTCTCTCTCTCTCTCTCTCTTTCTTCTTCAATTGTTCCTCTGCAAGTTTCCCTTAAATCACGTTATTAATGGCACAAAAAATAGTATATGTAGTAGGAGAAAAAAAAAAAAAATATATATATATATAGACAAAGTATCCTATTTAAAACGTTTCATACTTCACAATTATCTCCTAAATTATTCGTTATGGATAAAAATGTTATGGATAAAAATGATTCAAGTAAAACTTCGTGGCCATAAATTTTATCTAAATCTTACCAAACATGCTCCTCCAAAATTTCAGGTTCTTTAAATGGAATTATATATTCTCATTCCGATGTCATCGACCTAAATTCATTTCGATATTCCAAGATCATCCAAGATTATTTAAAACATATATATATCATATACTGTATATTGTATATAGAATGTATATATACATTCTATATATATATGTATATATTTGTATATATATTGTATGTATTATGTATGTAGAATGTATACATGTATTGTATATATTATATTGTATGTATTGTATATTATATATAAAATGTATATATACTGTACTGTGTATATATGTAATACAATATGTAATATATATACTGTAATATGTGTATATATTGTAAATGTATATATATACTGTACTATATAACATGTGATACAATATGTAATATGTATATATATACAATATGTAATATATGTACTGTATATATATTGTAAATATGTGTGTGTGTGTGTGTGTGTGTGTGTAGTACAATGTATGATTAATAGTATGGATTAATAATATTGTAGATAATTCATACAACACAACAAAGTCTATCAATCAGCAAGTGAAGACTTCAACTATGCAACGATTTTTCATCAACTGACTCTTGAAACATTGTCTGTCACTCTGAGAGAGAGAGAGATTCACTTGTCATCCTGGTCAGTGTACCTGAGGAAGAGAACATTGGTCGCAAATCGAACCACGACAGCGATCATAGTGCAGTCATGGAGTTTATTCTAATGCTCTGTGTCTCCTAGGTCAGTTAAGTCCCTCGTTATATTGCACGTTATTATCACACTCGTGACCGGTTATCGTTGCTATCGTCAATGGTTCACGAAGGACGGGTCAAGCTAGTTGCAACGATACGTTAACACCGTTGACACCGAAACACTCCCCGTTCGATTAAGTAAAATTTCTTCGCGCGCTTCGAGAGAACGGTGTAACCTAATTTTTAATCTACTACCTCCAATCCATCGTCCATCATCGCATGTTCTCCATCCACTGACCTCTATACTTCGTCACTCTAGATTTCAGTCATCAATTTTTGCATGCATCTCCATTTCGATCATTTTCTCGCTCGTGAAAATTTGAATGAGAAATTTGAAAGTGTGAAAATAGTTAAAATACTTAGAGTATGGCACTGTTCACGATATTCGACAAGTAAAATAATTGTCTATTCAATTTTTTTGAATTATCTATATAAAAATATAAAATTGCACAAACATCCGCAGTCTAATAACCACCGAGTTTGTAACCGATTCTCACGATTGTGAATGTAATATAATGTAATTCGAATCTGATATCTTTAATTTTCGTATCCTGTCGTGTAATCTCATCTTCGTTATTCGATCAATTCTCACGTAATTATGACGTGATATTTTATATAATCCTAATTTATGTTCATAACTGGTTCTCATAATTACGATCTAATACGCCCAGCTTTGATCTTTAATATAAATCTTATTAAGACGACTCAGAAATCACACAAAATTGCGAAGAATATTGAAAACATCATTTATTTCGTCTAAACAATTTCTTGACAAATAATGAACTATTTAAAGAGAAGGATTCCATAACAAGTATTCAATTCTAAGTCAAGTAATCTGAAAATAACGAGGCTAATTATACATGCTCGTCATGTCAGAAACACATTGAATCGTGAGAGGAGCTGTGTTTGTTAAGTTACATTGTAACAAAGTTTCAGTCTGAAAAAAAGAAAGAAAAAAAAAACGAAAGAACAAAACATTTCACATTTCGCGTGGAGCTAATGCAATTTGGATACTGGAACTGTCTGCTTGTTGTTGCAAAGCCTTCAGTTGCTTGAGAATGTTGCGGGACAAATTAACAGAGGGAACGCAGTTTCCCTCTCGTAATTAATTAAAGCGCCAAGTTCTAACTGATCGCATGTTAAGACGAGGGTGTATCGTAACGTGTAATTCATCGATTTCGAGAGACTAACATATACGCGAAATTCGATCGCTACTGTGTCCAATTAGCGACGATTAGCATAGTAATATTCGAGGCGTGTTTTGTTCTCATCATTCTCGTCATTTTTCTCGAACAATTGGCGCTTCGAAGATTAAATTTTTGAAACTTCTACAAACTCCGTTTGATATTCATTAAATCCTTTTATCCAGTTCTTTAATTCTTTAATTTCGTTAAAATAAAGAAAGAAGAGAAGATTGCGAGTTTCGATCTTCCGTGGTAAATTGACAGATTTTATATCGATTAATGTGACGGCGGGATCAATTTATTGAAATTTCAGTTCTTACCACGAAAGATTGCTTGGAGCAAACAGCAAGAAACACGAAATTAAAAATATCGAGAGAAAAGAATCGCAAACAGAGGGCTGAATCTTCAAAAACCTCGAAAATCCTCAAAAATTCTTCTTATCACTTACCACGAAAGATTGCTTGGAGCAAACAGCAAGAAACACGAAATTAAAAATATCGAGAGAAAAGAATCGCAAACAGAGGGCTGAATCTTCAAAAACCTCGAAAATCCTCAAAAATTCTTCTTATCAAAAGTAAACTTCTTAAGAAACTCTGTTAAAAATCGAAAACACTGTCAAAGAGATCACTGCTACGGCAATAAAGAGCATCGAGAAGAACACAGGAGCATCTGTAAAATCACTGTCAGAAAAAAGAGAAAAAAATCGAAAACACTGTCAAAGAGATCACTGCTACGGCAATAAAGAGCATCGAGAAGAACACAGGAGCATCTGTAAAATCACTGTCAGAAAAAAGAGAAAAAAGAAAGAAAGAAGAGAAATACATATTATCAAAAGCAGAAAAGCGTCAAAGGAACTGTTCAAAATCGACAACACCGAGGAAATGACTGTGCTAGTGCAATAAAGAGAAGAGCACTGTATACACAGAAATACACAGAAGTGCATCTGTAAAACCAAATCAAAAGCAGAAAAGCGTCAAAGGAACTGTTCAAAATCGACAACACCGAGGAAATGACTGTGCTAGTGCAATAAAGAGAAGAGCACTGTATACACAGAAATACACAGAAGTGCATCTGTAAAACCACTATCAGAAAAAAAAAGAAGAAGAAAAAAGAAAAGAGAAATACACACTAGTAGAGAAGCATCAGAAAGGAACTCTGTAAAGAAGCAAAAACACTGTCAAAGAAATGACTGCTAGAGTATATAATAAAGAACATGGAGAAGAACACTGTATGCACAGTAATACACATAAATGCATCTGTAAAACAACTATCAGAAAAAAAAGAAGAAAAAAGAAAAGGGAAATACACACTAGTAGAGAAGCATCAGAAAGGAACTCTGTAAAGAAGTAAAAACTGTCAAAGAAATGACTGCTAAGACATATAATAAAGGCATATAGTAAACACTGTGAAAGAAATGTCTGCTAGGGCATATAATAAAGAACATCGAGAAGAACACTGTATGCACATAAATACACATAAGTGCATCTTAGTAAAACCACTATCAGAAAAAAAAAGAAGTAGTAGAGAAGCATCAGAAAGAAACTTT
>NIPQ01093025.1:0-42551 GCA_002806875.1 Lepidotrigona ventralis hoosana
GAGTAAAATTCGGAATCGTAAATTCTGTTGGATACAGGGAGAGCCAGGGAGAGCCAGGGAGAGCCAGGGAGATCCTCCAGGTCGATCAGATCCTTTTTCCCAATATAATTATTTTATATTCTACGTTTCCTTCTATAGTTTTATTTTCTATTCTTCTTCTATATTATATAATTATTCTATTCTATAATAATTGTGTTAATTAAGATTAAACAAGTATGAAAGTTTTTACTATTGTTGAACTGATGCGTGTGAGATGTTATCAATTACACTAAAGAAGAAAAAATTTGTTGAAGAAGACTTGTGATAAAAATATCGAAACAGCGAATAATCAAAGCATTCTTACGATTCCTTTTTTGTGGGTTTATATTTAGAACGAATACACTGGAAATTATATATAACGTGTATAATTTCTGGCAATTTTTTACATTGCATAAATTAATTTGAAAATTCTGCAAATAAAAGGACACTGTAAAAAATGTTCGACAATCCCAACGTAACTTTGGAACTTTGGAGAAATACATTGGATCATGTAGAAATTAATTACTTCAATAATTAAATACATGATATTTTTGAAGAAGCACCATCAAAGCTATGTTTGAAAAATGATTATCTGCCCTGCTACGCGTGTAACTCCGATTGTGTTGAAAAATATTAAAAGGAGATGCTCGAAATTTTGATCAATGAAGAAGATCGAAATTTTGATTAATGTTGTAAATTTTGCAATAACTTGCAGCACGCATGAGGAGTATTTCACTTTTCAGTCTTTCTGTTTATCCGACAGTACAACTTTCGTTCAATGGATAGATTGGAGAATGCTAGAATATTCGAAGCGGTTACCAAACCTCTCGTGGTCACTTGTTGCGACGTTTTTGCAACCAAGTGACAACCTTCGAGCAACCAGCGGACCTGTTTATCGCGTTTCGAATGAGCGAACAGCCGAACGTTACTGCGTTGGCAGAGCCGAGATTGGGAGTGGGAAACGGATTTGCAAAAATAGGCACGAGGGAACGTGCCTCGATTTTACGACGATGCTACTCCATGTTTATAAGCGGATACGAAGCGACTAACTGAATTAAGTGGCTGTTCTATTCATTGGTGAGATACAGTGAGATAAACAAAATAATTGGCAGAGGCTAGATTCTGTTGTGAGGCACTGAAACTTAGAAACTTTTCTCACTCGAAATACTAGTTAAGTAACTGTGATCATAACGTAAATAAATAAGAAAATGTAACGCCTTAATTGCTAAAAGAATCCATTCTGGAGTTGTTTGAGAAATAAATAAATGGGAAAAACTATTTTAAATAAATAACTTCTTATATTATAATTGCGACGAAAAAAAGTTGAATAAAGAATCGTGTCCTCTTTTCATACAAGAATTTACGGGCTCGAATTATCTGTGCCAACGCTCTTGTTCATCGCTGCATCATATATTTCATAAATATTTATTGTATGCCTTCAGTGGAGAGAAATTTTTGATGGCCAAATATTGCCACCGTTATTGTATTCTTGTCATTATGACCAATAACCATTAATTACATCGAATTTACTCGATACTCATTTATGAGTATAATAAAATATGTCGAGAATATTGTATTTCCACAATGGTGATTATGTACAGTGAATTAAATCATTAACAAATGTTACATCATATTTGAAGGCCATAAGTTATATCTCGTATCTGTTATGAAAAACAAGTTTCATTGCTCATTACGATTCACTTGATTCTAAAATTAAATATATGTTTTTGTCATTTAAATGCTTTTCGAGTGCGCTAATATTCTTTACGCAATTAATTACATTTGTAATTAATTACATTAATTACGCGGACTAGTATTATTGTAAGTCTATTCTAGATGAATTACTCAAGGCCAATATTATTGTACATACATAACAGTTAGACTGTAGATTTTTATGCAAATTCATATTTTCGAAAATGTATTATATATTTTCATTGCATTTAACCATTATTAATTGCACGCGGGACGATGAAAACATTTCGAACGAAAATTTTAATAAACATCCCTAACGAACGAAAAAGTGGAAATATTTTCATAATTTAATTAATTCCTTCACATATTCATTTGATCGAAAAACGAACTATCCGATACTTGATAAAAATTGCGATAAAAAATAAAAGACACCAAGGCCTCGGTGGACGAGTTCATGTTTTTAATAACCATTGAATAATGTTTTTAATAACCATTGAATATTTGAAGGTTATCAATTAACGCGTTGCTTCTGAATCGAATAGTTATTCAAGTAGAATCTACCCACGTGCTGAGGAAAAATGCAATTAACTTAAAGAAAGGAAGATAGCAACGATGCGGTACCTTGAAATTCTCCGGTGATGGAACAATCCAGCATTTTTTTTCGTGGAAGAATGATATTTGCTTCTGAAAAAGATAAAAGAGCATATATTGCGCTTATGTTTGAAATTATCAAATTAGAAAGAAACGCTAATTTCATTTGCTAAGAATAGTAAAATCATCATCTTCATTGCACAGAAAGCTTTGAAGAACATTAATTTAATATTGATTTAACAATCTTTCTGTAAAGGGATATCTTCTGCTTATTTTTATTTTAAATTATTGAAACATTTAAATTCTACATCAAGCGAGTGAATTAACGTTATTGTATTTAAATACTAACTGTTCATATTATGAAATTTTGCTTGCTCGTAAGGAAATTTTTATCCTCTAACATACATTCTGTGATGCGACACGAGATTTAAACAGATCTTTCAAACTTTTAATATAGAATGAAAAAGGAAGTATAAAATATAAAATTTTGATTGTGAAAAATGAAATTTAAAGAAAGATACAAATAAACAGAAATCTCACGAGCTTGCAGAAACATTTCAACGTATAATTTATTATATTTCATACTTGCTTACGATAATTAAATCCTTGTTGATTTCCTTCCGAGGAATCGAAACGATCCGATTCGATCTTAATTAACAGATCGTGCATGCCAAAGTAATTCTAATAACTAATTTCAGACAATATTTGACGGAAAAGCAACTTGCTAATTATACAGGGTAAAATCCTCTGGAAAATCCGGAGCATGATCTGAAAACAGAACGTTAAGGTCGCCGTTTCAATGAACTGAATTATTACCGTCATATCGATTGTCCCGATGAAAATTCGGTCCAGTTAATCGTACCTTCGTTCCTCCCCATCGACGAGATGCACACGAGGATCCATAATATCCTCCAGAATGTAATTAAATGTAACGACGCTTAGTACGTGTTAATTTAATTAGCAGCTGCTGAGCCTTATTAAACGCAATACACAGCTGAAGTCGTAGTTCTGTTTGGATGGAAATCACTGAAACGGAATAATGTACTAAAACAGTCTAACACATCATCTGTTCCTTAGGTAGGTAAGTATATGTACCTATACTACTTACACGCTACATGCATACTTGTAGATTAATTTATATTAGACAACTTTCAATCACGTCTGATTCTGTCCAAATGCCATTATCACATGTTTCAAAATATATATCAGACAGAATTACATTCAACATAGATATAACCCCTTGATTATTATATTTCAACATCACTACTTTCAGCTGGATGAGTATGTTGTTAAGCGTGTTATTAAAAAATAGTAGGCATTTCTGGGAACAGTTCGCTTGATTTTATTGAGTCCGAATTTAGATGCGTATCGCATCTTTCTTAGTGTCAACTTTATTAACAAGAACTAAGAAAACAATTTTTCTGTAAGTCCAAAAAAGTGTTTCTCTCCTAAGCGAAATTAAAGTCCAGTCAGTTGAATCAATCGCTGGGTTAAATAATCGCACAGACGACGAAATTTTCGTGTTACAAATGATTATATTTCACTTTATGTTACAAAAAGAATCTCTAATGCGGGTAATGTCCCGGTTTTTTTTATGGTTTTAATAACGTTCAAACTCCAGCGGCCCACGAACTCCAATGGCCCTGGGACGTTCTGTCGTTACACGTTTCCTCGCCACGGTAAATAAGTATCGATGAACATCTACTTAATATCTATCTATCGATATGGTCTAATTAACACGACTAACACTCCTGTCTGATTAACTTCGTAATTATAAGAATATAATAAACATGGAAAAATTGGGGAGGGAGGTGAACTGGTAGGAGGGAGGGGGGGGAGGAAAAAAGTCACAAATTCGCTACAAAATTCACGGTCACGATCTTCGATCGATTCCCGTTCTACGATTACACAATGTTGTCTTATACATTTAAAACGCTAGGTACGCGTACACGTCTACGAAGAAAATATACCATAAGTTGTTACCGGAAATATAAATCGTTCGATAAATTCTTCGACGTTCCGGCGTCTCGTCGGAACGCCCGCCTCTTCTTCTTCCTCCCACTTTTTTTTTTTTCTTCTTTTTGTCTTTACGATGGCGTTTTACACTAATGTGCATTTACACTATTTACAATTTACTTCGGGTCCATGCACGAGCACGCCGTCGGACTAAAAGGTGTGTTCTTTTTTGGTTCTAAATGTCTGTCAATGACAAAGAATGTAACTGTGAAACAAGGTTATATATAGAATGTACGACGATTACAGAAAGAGAACATGATAAATTTTCTTTTTTTTTTTCATAGAGGAGCATGTAACGAAGTTATAAAGGAGAGACTTTTAAATTAAATTTTTCAGTGTTAATTTTGACATTTATTTAAGTTTAATGTTTTTAGTTCTTCGTCTATTTTTTGTTGCTTTTTTTTCTTTCTTTTTTGTCTTCCCGAAAATAATACAGTCTAGACACGATTGCTGAGATGTTACTCCAGCGTTATGTGATTTTTAACGATTATTGATCATCGACGTCAGTGTGATGCCATGTAATTTTATATTTCATAAATCCTTGACAGAAACCTACTGAATAATGAAAGTTACTCCTGAAAATAATAATATTTGTAATTGTATATATGTATGTATTTTTATCCCCCACATAAAATTAATGAATGATGTCAATTAATTCCATATTAACCAAAATTATTCTTTTATTTCATTTTGGAGTTGAATCACTGTTTTAAATTTTAAATTCCTTTCTGTGTCCATTCAAAATGATATTCAAGTGAAAAAAATCAGCAAAAATGAATTTACGATGTTCTTTCCCTGTGATATTCAATTGAGTTTGATTTCGAATCATGTTCTTGTCTAAATAAAATCCCTGTAAAAATAACTTTAAGTTCAACATTAGACTTCGATCTTTTCTCAATGTTTGCTTTTCAAGGCTTTGTCAACCATAACGATGCCACTGAAAGATCTAATTGTAAGACGAGTTCAGTAATCGTAGGCCATTTTGACAAGACATATATATATATATATATATATATATATACTTATAAACAACTTGTTCTATAAAGATAAAGCTAACGAAATGAGAAATTTTTCTAACTTCTATCTATGAATCACTATTCTATCTATGTTTTCATTTCTCTGGTAGCCTGATACTATAAAAGTAGCTACATATGCCACTATCTACTTTCTAGGGAATACAGTCATTATAGTTCTATACCTAAGGCTAGCGATTTTACTAAAATTGGATATCAATATATTTAGTATATCATATCTGAATTATTTTTGGCATCGAAATGGTTCACTGCTTCGATCAAAAATTTTATAAGATAAAGTAGGACCTTAGAACTACCGATCTTTATAATATATGTTGATTAATATACTTGATTAATCAAGTAGTTAATTAATCACGCAATCGTGCTTCTGTCTTAATTAAAATTAGTAAGACAAAAAAACATTCGCGTGATACAATGATTTCAATTAATTTGTTAGTTGTAGTCTTAATTATTCGAACTAATCGTGACATACTTGAATTGTCCGAATAATCAAACAATTCTTATACGAAAGAACGTTCACTTATTTCGTACAGATTAATATTAATCAAGTACGGAACCAAAACGTAGTTCTTATTCAAGAAACAATTTCCATATTCCGATGTAATAATTAGACTGTGGATTTTCATGTATTTGTGGAAAATTTTACAACATGAAGTAGGGAGAATGCACATAATATGAAAAACATATAAAATATCTAGTTTTCTTAATTATATTCTCGAGAATACGAATCTGCACAAAAATCCATAATCTAGTCACACAGTCTATGTTAACTTGTTCTTCAATATGTACTCTCTAATACAGTGATGAGAAAATAAAACGAAGTTCATAGAAATTTTTTAAACTTCAGAATAAAATTTGAATATCATAAAAGAACATAAAACCAATCGTTCCATCAATCGGTGTTCTGACGATCGAGAATTTGTCATATTTAAAAAAATCTCGAAACGCAAAAAGAAAGCAGAAAGAGAATAGCATTCTCGAGATATACCATTCGAACGGAACAATCGATTTCTTTGCCATTGAAAGACACTCTAACGTGAAGTGATGGCAAATGGAATCAGNTTTTTATAATTTTTTTTTTTTTTTTTTTTTTTTTTTTTTTTTTTTTTTTTTTTTTTTTTTTTTTGACTAAATGTGGACCCTGTTAAGGTGCAAGAAACACACGACGTCCTCGAAGACGTAAAAGCTCGTACCCAT
Source organism: Lepidotrigona ventralis hoosana (assembly GCA_002806875.1). Taxonomy (NCBI): domain Eukaryota; kingdom Metazoa; phylum Arthropoda; class Insecta; order Hymenoptera; family Apidae; genus Lepidotrigona; species Lepidotrigona ventralis. The sequence continues at coordinate 6,549 of NIPQ01093025.1, forward strand.
CTTTAACCCTTTATATCCTAATAGTACCACTTTATGAACCCTTATGTCACTTTAACGTGACAACGATTCCTCGTGGTACTCGAAAAGACGTGTAAAATGAACGCTGGAAAATGGCACAATCGCAGAATATTTATACGTTCTTGCTTGTTTTTCTGATTGATCATCTTAAAATAATATAGTGGAATCCTCCCTTATGTGAATTTTCATTTTTCAAATGCCTCAATATTTCAATATTATGTTATCAGAACAGGAATGTCTGCTGCTGCTAGCAATATTAACTCATTAAAGACCAATATTATATTGAAACGCAATGTTTCATTCGCAATTTTTCCAATTATTTTTTTATTACCGTGTCTATTTTTTTTTTTAACATTACAGTTATGAAATCGAATTCCAAAAATTCGTTCAATATCTTATCTTATCCTAGCCAGGCACTACAAATGTATAAAATTGAAAGGACTATGATAATACTATGATAAACTACTATGGATCTTAGTATCTCAATGACACTTAAGATATTCGATAAATAGACGTTCACATAAGGAAGGCTCTAGACTATTTAAAAATTTCTTTTCCTTTTTTTTAACATGTGGAAAATTATTTAATGACACAAAAATAATAGTGATACTTAATTCCAGATATAAAGAGTTAACCCCATGTATCTTTCTCTCACGCTCTCACTCTCTCTCTCTCACGCTCTCACTTTCTCTCTCTCTCTCTCTGGTCGACAATAATTCCAGCGCAAGTTACGCAAGTTGGTTAAATCGCTTAGTCTACGCCATTACAGACTATAGTCTTACTCGGCACTCGAGCGTTTCACATTTTACTTCCTAACGTTCATATTAATACGATCTAAGCCAAACACGGACACACCACTGCCAGGAAGTCAGCCAGAATATGGGACGCAATCAGAGAGCTTTTATGGAAGCCTTGAGCAAATCTGCCTGCCAGTTTCATTTCCGATATCGCGTTTTTTTTTCTCATTTCTTTACCCTGCCCGGCAGGTAGACTCCAATGTTTATTATTCTTTAATAATCTTCTTACAGGACTTTTCTTCCATTTTTTTCTTTGTCTCTCTCTCTCTCTCTTTCTCTCTCTCTCTCTCTCACTCTCTCTCTAAATTTATATCAAATTGTTCTCGATCAACTTTCTCACAAATGTAAAAATATAACGACTTTAACTTCTCCTTTTTTTTTTGCTTCTTTTATTCTTTCGTTTGCATTTTTGTTTTTCCTCTATCGTTAAACGATATCGATCATTTCGATCGTTTGTCTTTTTTTTTCTTTTTTTTTTTCTCTCTCCTTAACCGTATAAGCTCGATGAAAGGATAGACGGAAAGTTTATTGGAAGTCATTTGGTGCGAGTTCGGGACGAATTTTTTTTTTTTTGTTAAATTTCGTCTAACGGAAGCTGGATTACTATCACGAAGGTGTCGAATGTGTGTAATTGTATCCATACGTGAAATTTAGTCAAAATTCAAAATATGAAATTGTTCATACAAATACGATAACAATACGTGAAAATTAAAATATAATTAAATTGATCTATTAAGTATTTGGACACTTGGTGCAATTTGATCAAAAGACTATTATATTATAATTGCAGATGATCTCTACTGTTAATTTTTCTATCCCCTGCCAAAACTACCAAATTTGAAGCTGATATTTCATAAAATTTGCTCGTATAAATTTTTGTTGAGGAGAATATGATTAAAAGCATACATTTCAATATATAATTCTAACGTTAAATTAACACACTTCGTGCCACTAACTCAAATATTTTCATCCACCTCCAATTAACAATTGCTACTCTAGCATTAATATTAATGTTATATTGACTAAACATTAATCTAGAATCTAAAAATGAAGATATTTAACCTATATATATATTAAGTCCTTTAAATATTAGCAAGTGTCCCAATACAAATAGCCTACAATGTAACTTAAAATATACCAGACGTGAAATAAAATCAGAATTAATCCAGCTTTCGTCATCCAAAAGTTAATAAGAAAATCATTGAGATGCGAACAAAACGTTCGTAAATTGCTACCATTATCATCGAAATATAAAACAATACTTTTCTTTTTTCTCAAACGGTATGTCTTAACAAGAGACTTGTACCCATCGTAGAGAAGAAACATTTATATTTTTCTTTTCGTATAGACGAAAGGAGCTTTGAAATCTTTGATAAACTTCTCTTTTCGAACAGCAATANCTTTTTTTTTTTTTTTTTTTTTTTTTTTTCTTTCAGCCAACTACATTTGCAGAGAAAAAGAACACGTTCCTGCGGATTCCTTCTTCGAAAAATTTCAACGGGAGCAACGTCTACCAAAGAGCTTTGCCGATACATATAATACAACATGAAGGAACTTTGCGAAGGACGTCAAGTATGTGAAGGACAATAAAATCCCCCCGAAAGGACAGAATGTCTTTGGCAAAAGTCACTTAGAGCTTTGCGCTTTAGCAACCGAAATTTCGTTTGTTCTTTTTGCGGAAGAAAACCTGCGCATCCTTTTATCTTTTTTCCATCTTTCGTTATCGGAAAGAATCCACAGTGGCTCACGAAAGTGAACGTTGGTGAAGACTTGGGAGAACTTTTATGTATAATGTTCATAAATCAAGGGAGAACATTATGTGTTATACGTAATATCTTGAAATTTCATTAACACTGTGGTGATACACAACTGTCGATTATATTGGTAAAATTTGAAACTAAATTTTGAAAAAGTGTACAAATTGCAAAATATTCATTGGGAACATATATTCAGTAAAATTATTAATTAAAAAATTAGTAGACAGCCGTCTAAAGTATATAATATAAATTAAATATGGTTCAACTGAATACTGAGGTTTATTGATATAATGAATAATTGGCTGTTTAAATAATTTTATGATATCTGCGAAATACAGTTGTATTAAACATCTAGTAACCATGGTGTTACCTACAGTGTTAATGAAATCACAAAATATTACATATATATAACATAGGTAATATATTCACAAAATATTCCTGCAAGTATTCGAATACTTCCATGAGAAACTGTGTATGCATCATTACCGAAGTAATTGCATTTCAAATTGTAATATAAAATTTATTATTTTAACCCTCTGAGGAATGTTTTAAAACAATACGTTGTATTATTTTTGTATAATAATTATGTAATATATATATTTTATATAATAAAATAAAAGAAAATATATATAATAATATTTTATATAATTATTAATACGTCTCGATAATTCCAAATTTATAAATTTATATTGCTGATATAATATTCCTTATTTTAAATCGTCAAAATAATCGATATGTATAAAATATGTTTATTTGCCAAATAATCTCGAAATTTCAATGTTACACTCAGGACCATCACAATGGCTTTATCAGTAATATCAGACCATATCAGTATCTTCGTTTGATGCTATTATCTATATCCAATGTCGGCTATCAATATTCTGGTCATTACAAACATTTTAACAATCGGATATTCAGCTGTTTGAGCATTCAAACATACATGAATGTTTGAATATTTAGTCATATAGTCAATCAGATACTTCAATATTTCGATACTGTTCAGGTGCATAACTATCTATATAATTGGGTACATGACTCTTTGAATATTTGGGTGCATGAATATTTAAGTACATGAACATATGGACATGAATGTAAATAAGTATCAAATATATATAAATAATTAGGTACTCAAATAATCAAATTATATACATACTAGGTCATCTCGTAAATAATACAATTTTGTATCATACTACTTAACAATAATTAATCAATAACGTATTTTCTCTCATTTCTACGATTATTTTTTATTAATATTTCTTTTATTTCTTGTAATAAAACTTCTCTTGTAACTTTGAACTCAGTTCTCAAAGAAAAAAAAAAAAAAGAAATACTTGAGTACTAAAGTATATTAATGCATGGATTGGATGCATGGACGTAAGAAATATTCGAATATGTTTACAGTTTCCCTGCTTGTGAGTGTTCAAATACTTTAGAATGCTCGAACAATTGAATATACACACTCGGCTGCTTTTTGTTATACAATCCACGAATGAAAACTTCTTCAACGATGAAACATAGTAACACATAATTTGTTCCACAAAGAGTTAATTATTGTACAACATCGAATGAAAACTGTTAGAAATTGATATATCTCTTCGAAATGATTTCGAATCGCCTTTGGAAGCGCGGACGGCAAGGCGAAAAAATCGAGGACGAATTTCTTTACGTTAAGGACGAAATTGGAAGGAGAATATAGTAACTGATAACAGTAAGAATAACCGAGAAACAAGAAAAAAAATATTTCCTCTGGTTTGTTCCTGGCAGTAGCGTGAAGGGAAGGGGAGGGACGGTGGCATGAGGCTGGCTCGGTTTATGGACATAAATTAGAGCTACCTGTGTCTATCGTACGAGTTTCCACTTAAAAGTGCAGTCTTAAGTGAGGAGGACATAATTCATTTGCAATAACTTATGCATAAATAACATTCACTTGGACGTTTAGATAAGGAAATCGAAGAGGTAACGCATAGAGCAAATAGTATATGAAAATAAAATTGGGAAAATAATGTAAAACAAAAAAAATAATGCTGAAATTTTATTCCATTTGTTGTTAGCTAATGTTAACTAGGGGGAAGGGGGGAGGCCGAAAAAACATAAATAAGATTTTCTAGTTACTAAGTTGAAAACCTTAGACACAGGCAATACACTAACTATACGGTATAAATATAATAATATAGTGACAACTGATCAATTGATTGATAATCAATGAACGATCGATAAATTCTCTTTAAGTACTTATCTGGATTACGCGACGAAGCTAACAGCAATATCGCAATAATTAATATATAATTGTAATATTGTTAATAATAATAGTAGTAATGATAATAATAATAAAGATAATAATACTAATAATGCTAATAACAAATTTGATTGAAGACGGTTCACAATAAACGTACATGTTACATACACATGCAGGATATACCTCCTTACGTAAAAGTTTTTAATAAATATTACCCTAATAAGAGCATAAGTTTGTTAGATATCGAAGTATGTATAATAAATATCACCGTTCTAATTAACATCGAAGCACAAAAAAATGTTAAAAGCTTACATCATACGAATCTTTATTAAAAAAAAAAAAAAAAAACAAATTGTAAAATTGCACAAATGTAAATAATTTGGATATCCTGCATAATGTATCAAGCACATTATGCTTGTATCCCTACGAAAATACATGCACACATACACGCTCGCGCGCACTTCGATGGTTCATTAAAATTTTCGATTTAATCGGCGCTGGCAAACCTCGCAGAGATATTAGATGCCCATAAAATACATGTTCTCTTCTACGAAAATGAAGATTTCGTTTGCATACACCGCAAATCAGCGTTATACCATTTTGTATATTTTTCGTTTTCATTTATTTTGCATTCGTAACATTCTGCTTTGACAGAACGAAATGAAAAAAAATATATATATATGTGTGTACGTATGTCCCAAAAGCTATAATTAAACGTATTACAACAAATCCTCTGGCACAATAATTTACTAATTAATAATATTAGTTAAATTACTAATTAATAATATTATTGAGTAAATTAAAATAATATTAGTGAAATGACAAGTGACAAGTTATAAACTTCTGTCGCACAAACAGTTTTTACGATTTCACAGTTTCACATAAGCAGTTCAACTTGATTTATTTCATAACAAAACTTATGTTAACGTTACTGTTATGCAAGAGAATTTATTAGCGTTGGTAACCTGCAACTTGTAACTTGCAAAATTTCACTAATAGTATTAAATTGTGCAAAGAGGAATTCAAGAATTAAAAAACTCAAGCATGTATATTCATAAATAATATACAGCCAACTTATGTTATATTTCATTCGTCAATAGCTGTGTCAAATATTTAAAACCAATATTACTAAAAACAATTATTATGCATTAATCAATATCAAATAGCACAGCTGCTCTTTACAAAGAATACAATTAAAATAGATAAATAGATATAAATTAACAACAATTAAAATTATTAAATAAAATTGTAATGAATGCAATAATATCATTAATAAATGTAATAATAAAAAGCTGCCAAATTACACGAAATTTAAGGCCTATTTTAGGCTAAGATTTATAAAATACTATAAAAAGTTCTTTCTCATAAAAATAATAAAATCATAAAGTAATCGTATAGACTGTCGTATAATAATATACTCCAAAAAGGAGTTAAAATGCCATTATGTCAGAAACATTGAGAAATAAGTGTAGGATAAAATATAATAAAACAATTTTCGTGCAAACGATCAAACAATACTTTTCTGTTTCGATCAAAACCATGTTGTTAATCTGAGAATCTATTTGAAGAATGAATCCCTAATTCTGTTATTCTGCTACTTTGTATTTCTTCTTCTCAATTCTACACGTCTACATGATGTTTTTTTCTCGTCCTACTTTGATTATAAACGCTACAGTCGCGCACAATAATATTGTCTCTATGGTAATGTAAAGTTCTCGTTTTTCCTTTCGTTTGTCTACCTAAAAACAGTATACGTTCATTTTATCATGCATTCCCATTAATACAAAAAAAGTCAGTGACGGTCATCATAGTTACTATATAACCATACAAACCATCCATGCGGAATTATTTGCTATGCGATTACACAATAATACTCAATGTCATACCAAAAAATGGAAAGTATAAATCTAGCTGCATAAAAAAAGAATATACGATTGCTAAAATGTAAAAATAAACACATTTACAATTAAAACGCTCCTTAAAAAGAAAGGACAATGAAAAATCAATTCTAGACATCGGTAAGCGTGCTACTTACGAGAATCATTTTTGATTCTACGTAAATGAATCTCCAAGCATAGAATATTTTAGTAACTCTGCAACAATGTCGCACGAAATAAAAAATTTTACACAACAGAAACACTTTCTATGCTTGTTAGACACCTTTACTAACAATATTGGTAACAAAAGGCAGAGTTTTCTACGGTCACTTCCTACGATATGGAGCAACATCGATACAAGAACATATGAACATTTTCAAAGCTTTTCATCAAATGTCCTGCTCCGTGTCCCTTGTAACAGATATTCAAAAAGCTGTTCTTTGCAACGAGAGTAATCTTTGGTTTTCTCAATTTTATTAAATAGAGTCAAAATTTATAAAAATAATTCTCAAGACATAATATGTCTAGCGTCTTACTTTATATCTATGTTAAATTACTTGATGAAGAAAATATTTATAATTCTAGCTTGTTTTACTGTTCTACTACTGCGATATAAAGGAATCACGAAAAGTACAACTATGCTTTTTTCTATTACAATGAAAATAACTTGACGATAAATAGTAAAAAATTGAAAAATTTAAAATCCTCGTTTTTCTCAGAACAGCTTGCTCCACATCTTCATTATTTTCTAGAAGAAATCTCTGCTTAAATGAGGACGGTTTGTCTGTTGCGACATTCGCATTCTACCTCGTCCATTTGCACTACTGGCATGTCTTCGAGTATTCCGTAATTCTCGATCGACTTCCAATTCCTCCAATTTCATAGTCAAAACGAGCTTTTGCTGCACGGCCAGTCGTAACAGGGAGTTCAAGGTTTTTCTGTCATCTTCCGCTGCGGCTAATTGACGTTGCAGCTCGTCAACTTGCGTCACATATTCTTCACAACGTGCGGCAAACATCGCACGTAAACCTGAGAAGTGCGGTTAGCAGGTATTAACACCAAATACAAAGAAGCACCATGGACAAAAATATCAAAAGCAAATGGCAAAGAATTAGAAAATACATGAAAAAAAAATTACTCCTAAAAATTAATGCAGAAATATGAAGAATTTAAAAACTTTTAAATATTGAATCCACAGGAAATATATTAATGATCTTTCAGTGAGTACAGCCAACTTTTTAATAAGTATTATTTATATATTAAGATATATTAATATATTAAGAGATATTATTATATTAATATATTAAGAAATAAAACAGTATCGTTGATAGCAAACTCCTAATGCAATTGCAAAATCAATCGTAGTACAACTTATTACAAGCAATAAAATGTACATGAATGCTGATAATAATTGTTAGTTTTACGTTAATGTGTTACATAATACACGAATGTTAATAACACAAAAAATAGAAAAAAAAGGATAGATTAACTATACTCTTAAGTATCATCTTATAAGTATTACTTATATTAAACATAATATATATTATATTAAACATAATGTATACATTGTTACCAACTTGAATAGATTTTATAATCAACTTACTTGAGAACGTTGCAGCATTTTCTTTTAACATTCTAAGCTCGTTCCTCAGTTTCAACATAGTTTCGTTAACGATACTCTTCTCATTTTCATATTTACCCTTCAGGTTCGTAAGTGCTACTTCCGCGGTGTTTTTGTTTGATTTAAGCACTGTTCTCAAAGTTGCGATTTGTTCACGTTTAGCCGATAATAAAGCTTTCAATCTAATTACTTGTTCTTGTAAATCTGCTACTTCTGCCTTGTTCTCATTCACTGATCCTGTGATTGCAACGAATGAACGATAAGTTATGCATCAATTGAATAAGCAAGAAAAAATTAGAGGATTCCTCAAAGTTACCTTCGCAAACATTGCAGACATTCGACTGCATTCCTTTAACTTTGGAAAGTTCAATCGTATGCTCTACGGCGTTCCGAAGGTGTTTTATTTGATCCATCGCAGTTTCTATATGTTTCGCGACTTCCTTCGCTTTACTCAGACTTTCTAAATCTTTAATTTGAATATCGGTCTTAAACAAAGTCCGACACCATTCTATCTTTCCATTCTCTTCTTCCTTCTCGGGAACAATCTTCTCGTGGTCGAGGACTACTCGTGAAGGAATTTCTCCATTAACAGTGCACACGTGATGATAGAGTTGAGCAAGTTCATCGGAGATATTTTGCAAATCATTTTGTGCAGAATCAAGAAAACCGCCGGCTTCCACTGCAAGTTTTGAGAGAGTAGAAATGTCGGATTCGAGTTGTATGCTTCTTTGTTCTGTATCTAAAAGCTGAAATATAATAAATAATCTTTATATTTATCTCAATTACTTTGTAAAAATAATATAACTTGCTGCATTTTTATATACAGGATGTTTCCTATTTTATCCAACAAGCTGCAAAAAAATAATTGACAATAAAAATAAAAAAAAAATATTATACAAAGTTTAATTGTAATCACTTTCATACAAAGTTGTAAGCAAATATGGAGTATAGCATGAACAAAAATTTGTAAAAATAAGTGTGAGGAAATATTTAAATTCGCGTAATAAATTAACAGAAATTTTTGAAAATGAGAAATTAAATTTTGAGGGATTATTATCTACAATATTGACTATCAAAAAAAAAAAAAAAAAAGAATATAGTCAATCTTCCGTATTTTATAATGAAGAACCAATTGGTATGTACATATTTTATATTGTATTATATATTTGTAACTAAGTATATACTATGTAACTTTGTAATAAAGTATATAGCCAAGCTTACGATAGCTATACGACTTTTTTTATTATTTTGAGATTAGTTTTGTAGTTCGTCGGATAAAAAAAGAAATACTGCATATCAGTTTGAAAACTTCGAATATAAATAGGATTGAAATTTTAAAAAGTATTCGATAATTTTTGCAAGACTGTACAAGATCGTACATAAAACATCTGTTTGAACATCGTGCAAACAGGCTCTGTGAGTCTGACTCATGCTACGTTAGATGCAAGTAGAAACGAAGAAGAAGAGAGTATTCGTTGAGTTTTTGTTTCCTAAGCACGTTCTACTTTAAAGCCATAGTGCATAGCGATTAAGATCCGTACATTTATTCGAGCATTCGATAAAAGAACATTCAGATAGATATTGATGTGTCAACTCGCTTGTGAAAACACGTGATAATTTTCACAAATTTGAGACATGATATATTTATCAGCAGCCATAGGAAGATGTATAGTTAAAGTTATCAAAAACGACGACGAGTTGTTAGAACACTGAAAAGCAACTTGTACGGATCATTAAAGGAGCCAAAAGACAAGTTATTATTATAATAATTGGTAAATACGTCAAAGGGACCACACGTTCCAACCTTTTCTCGAAGGCTCTTCTCTGACACGGGGATCTGAAACGCCATAATTTCTATTCAAAGTCTAAATTTTGAACGTTAAATATCATTGTGCCAGAGTCACAGTTTATCGTTGTTATTTACACGTATCGAATTTTTTCAATCAATAAAAATTTATTAAATTAAACCAACTTACATTTCTATTCTTCATAATATTTGCCGCAATGTTGCTGTTTATATATTTATAAGAGGAAAAACATCATACAAAAATAAAAAAAAAATTAAATAAACAACAGTGAAAAGGTAGAACTAGAAGAAATAAAAAATGAAAAAAATGGTAAACGTTATATACCTTGTTTCTAAGGTTTGTTAATTCTGTACGCAGTTGTTGAGTTGAATCAGATATAGTTAAACCATTTTCTAATTCAGCCAAATCCTTTTGAAGTTGATTCACTTCACGTGCAGACATAGTACTCCATTGGTGATACTGCATAATCGCCTAAAATCAATTAACACATCAAATACAAAGCATTAAAGGAGATGAAATTTATTTCGATTTATTCGTACCTGGTTCAATTTATCCAATGTTGTTTCCTCAGTTTGTTTTTCAGGTAATTTGGAATGAAGATGGTGTAATGACTGCACATGAGCTGCTAGTTGTACTATGCGCGCGACAAAAGACTGTAATTCATTCTGACTCTTTTCAACTGCATATTGCGACTCCCGCAAATTTTGCGTAAGATGAGCTTTCTCAGATTCTGCTAATTCTAATTGTTTCTCTAATTTTTTCAATTCATTCAAATGAATCTCAGAAAATAAATCAACTTGTTTATCGGTAGCAGAAGTCCCTGGTTCTTGAGTTTTTAAATCTGCTTCAATCCTACGTAATGCAGGGGAATCATCTTCTCCATCACTACATATTGTTTGATCTTCTGTAATTCCTCTAATTGAAAGTGCAAGGTTGCTAAGATTATAAATTGATTCGCTATTGATTCTTTGATCCAGCTCCTTTTTAAGAGCATACTTTGCTTCACGCTCGGCTTGCAAAGATTCAAGTGCTTCTTCCATTTGTTTTTCAGCAATTTTTTTTAAATTTGTCAATTCCTCCACTTGACTATTTAAAAGTTCCACTTCTTCTGTTAATCTTCTTATTTCATGTTTGGCACCTTCAAATTCTACCTGACTGGACCTTAAACCGGATACTTGTTTCTGTAATGAAATGTTCTCGTCTTCCAATTCTGAATAATCTTGAAGAAGTCGAGCTTCTCGAAATCTACATTCACGTAACATGGTACGTAAGGATTTCCTCTCTGTCTCTGCTTGTTGGTGATCTTTTCCAACTTCTTCGCGTTCTTGTAATGCATGATCACGTTCTGCTTGCACACGTTCCAATTCATGGCGCAACTAGAATGAAAAATATCAAATGACAAGCATATAAACGGTGTAAAATTTTCATTGATATCTTTGAAAAAGAACATGTACCTGTTTGGTTTCATTCTCCAATTCAATGATCTGTGTCTGAAGAGATGTTTCTCTTGCAGCACTTTCGCTAAGAAGCGTCTCTTCTTGTTCTATACCACTTTTCGTAGTTAATTTTGTGGTTGTTTGAAATTTTGCTAAAGCCTAAAGAGAAACATAAGAAATAATTATTCGCATAAAAGTAAAATTTTATTCAATCTATGTCATTTAAAAATGAAAAACTATTCTTTAATTATATAATAATAATAATTCTACAATTAATGCACATTTAATTGCCTTGCTCTGGTACACGGTGATTAATATCAAATAATTATGATGACATTTATAATAAACGCACGTCAGAAAAAATCGAAAATTATGAATGCAAAGTGATTATCACAAAGACCTTCGATAAGTGACTAAGCGATTCACCTGCACCAAAATACGACAGGTAATTGAACTAACCTCTTGCGTGATTTCTAGCTCGTGTTTCGTGTTTTCGTAGAGGGCCTCGAGATCGTTGCATCTTTGTTGCAAGGCGGACTTCTCTTCGAGTAAAGCGAGACCGTATTGAGCTGATTGTATCTTTTCCGTAGAAGCTAAATCTAATTCCCGTGAAAGCCTTTCGATCTCGATTCTTAGCTCCTCTATCGTGACTCCTTCTGCCGTGGCCATTGCTGTGCACACCGTCCAAGATCAGTTCGCTCCCTTTTCCGTCGAATGTTTCCTTGTCGTTACCGCAAATAATTCGGAACATCGGCGGTCGTAATGTATTTTGAACGTCAAGGCATCATGCGAATGTTCGTGATGCTATTTTCTCTGCGTGCCCACTTGCCCAAGTCTCACATCTTCCGAAAATTCACGACCGTTTGACAGACATGAGATTAAGGTGAGAGGGCACGGCAACTCACGGGAAACTCACACAGCCGGATACATATTCCTACACATGTTCCATGTTCCTTTCGGTTCTCATTTCGTTATTCCACCGTTCCTTCTGTTATACCACTTTTTTCGTAACACTTTTTTTGTAGAAATTCTAACGTCCTCGAAAAAAATTTTGAACGAAGAAACTCTTCATTAGAACCAATCCATTTTTAAGGACTTCAAATAAATATCAAATAAAATTTATTTATATCAAACTTTACCTAAACTAGGTAACAATTGAAATAAACTATTTCAATTGCAATTAAAATCTATCTGTTGCATTTTAATCTTTTTTTAAAAAACATATATCACAGATTTTCATCTACAAAAACTTGAAATTTTTGAATAAAAAATTTTTTTTTTTCTGTTGTAAATTTTAGCAGACTAGAAAAACTTTTTCTTATTACTTAAATTTATTGTTTAATTACTTGAAACAAATTTTATAAGCGTATATGCAATTTAAAATTTAGCGCAAAGTAAATAAAATTTTTAAAATGCTAAAATATATAGTCGCAATTGCATAATGCACAAAATAAATTGACATAAAACTGCATTTTTCATTGGTAAATTATCAGTTTAAACAAACAAATATTCTACTATAAATTGGACGTTTATCATATTGATAAATTATGGAAAAGAAATTTAAATATTGTAATATTTCTACGTATAAATTAACAAAAAATATCAAATACTTAAAAAAACATCCTATTTAATAATATGCTCAAAGGATTAACAAACTGAAAAGGAAAATTATAGATTTACATTTTATTAATAAGTGATCTCGTCTTTCAACCGAAACATAAATAGTACATGAATTATGTCCATATATCGTACTACACTTCCTTAATCGTAGATGTAACAGTACCCCTCGGAATAATGGATAAGTGGAATCACTTGATAAGCATTATACGGGGAACAAAAAAGAAAAACAAGATCTCGTCTTTGCCTCTCCGTACACATTCTATTTCAAAAATTCAGTTTAAAAACATAACTTCAAATACTCCGCAATCATTTATTACTTTGTAGCTTATTTTCTTTCTTTTCTTCCTCTTCCTCTTCATCCTCTTCTTCTTCTTCCATTAAGTATTAATAGATTAGTATAAGTCGAGCCGCGATCGGCCGTACACGGATCGAATTAGTTCATACACTGTAACAGTCGTATTCTTTACAATATTCATACGTAAGTCTTGTAGCAGAGACAAAAGCGCAGGTGCCCTATTCGCACTCGTTTTTAATGCTCGTCTGAACCTCAGGTGCCACCAATGAACCCCATCTAAATCGTATATCTTCAAAGTATGGTTTTTCTTTCATCGACATCCTACATGGTAAGACATCGGTCACTTTTCATTTTGTTTTATTTTTCTTACACGATATATATTATATATCCGTGCGCACATACACATTGAAACCGTACAACATATCATGTTACAGAAACATGGAACAAAATTATTTTCTCATGAGAAGATTTACTCTGTCATTTCTTTACAACTCATGTATCCAATGAAAGCACCAAAGGTTACGATCCATTAGCGAAATACAATTTTTTTGATCCTCCAAATCTCGTCAAACGCACTAGTGCATTGATTATTACTACCAAAATCATGTATGAGATCGGTTTAAGTCCCGAACAGTTAAGTGTATAAAATGTTACAGGACACCTCTACTACGCGGTACACAACGCACAAGGCGCTTTTCTTCAGTTCCACCGAGTCAGGCACGCCTGGCTTCTGAACATTAATACACATTGTCGCTGCTGGTAAAAACATCCTCAGTTTTCCCTGTATACACATAGTGCACGTGACCATTCGTAGTTATTATGTACCAAATAATTCCAAAAAGAATATCTTCGAAAAGTGTAGCTACATGAACGAACGCGTGCACCACAACATGTATACGGCAAATCTATCTAGACTAAACGTAGATCCGTGAATGATCTTAATTTAAATTGAATTGCTCGTTCAGCAGAACGAATTTTCAATTAAAACATTGGGGATTCAAACGATTTATATATCCCAACAACACTGCTCACATTTGTAAAAACTGCATCACCATTCTCGAATTCAACTGCAGTCTATTTCGCTTGTCATCAGACACTTTCCACATTATTTTCTTTTTCATTATCATCTTTTTTTTTTCATTTTTTTTTTTTTTTTTTTTATTAGAAAAAATCTTGCGTAACTTTGTACTTGTAATAACATAATATACCTGCTAGTATCACTTTCGGAAAGAAATATTTCCAAATTCACAACATATTTTTTTTTCTTTTATCACCTCATGATTTTCAGCAAATGTACTTGACAAGAAAAGAGATTACTAGATAAATTGTATCTAAAAATTTCGTTCTACAACTTATAAAAAAGATTAATGTAGTACTTTATACATGAAAATATAATTTGCTTTTTCTTCTGTGATGTAATAAATAAGAGAATCATTGGAATTAGTCACCAGCAACGACCACAGTATATCTAGCTTTTTACAGTACAAAATACAGCTCCTGCACATATGTATGTATATATGTATACACATATGTGCATATATATATATACATATACCTAGTAACGAAATATTTCACCATATGTAAGGATATAGTAAGGCAAAGTGCAACTGCATCCTTTGAAAATCCATAACAATCATTGACAATATGAACAATGGTGACTCCTGGTATAACAATTATGATTGTACATACAAAATGTGCAAACTTGTATAGACCTCTGTGTTTATATGTATATATACATGTATACGTTTTTTATGATCATTGATGATCATACCGGTAATTGCATTCATTTTCACTTAAAGAATCTGACATAAAAACACGAAGTACACATATCTTTTCCCTAGTTTATGAGAATCTAAGATAATATCCAAGTATAACTGTATATAAACTCGTAAACACTGACAATCTTACAATTGTGCAGCTTTTGTTGTTGTTTGAAACTAGGTCTGTTAGAAAATAATAGTTTAACGATCCTCATTACATCCTTACACATTAAAAATTGGCGTTACTAAACCTTACTTATATGTATTCAGGGCCGGCATGTTCACTTCCTTTCCCATTATTTCTGAACATTTTTTTCTTCTTAACTCGAGTTGCTAGAGTTCGAGAGGGAGGACCGGATACAAGATGCGTGGATGTGAAAAAGGAGCACAAATTTAATTTGTTACAATTTTCTTTTTCACAGTCATTATATTCCTTTTTATCATGTCAAACGATTATCCACTTATCATTTAATAGGCTGATAATCCTTCACCATTTCAATATGAATTACCAACATCAATATCTTAAATCAGCCAAAGTTGACAAAATACGTCGTAAATGCTGCATTTGGAAAATTTCTTTTATGAAATACATAAAGAATCCATACATCTTGCATCATAAAACAATGCGCGTACGAGATAGTTTGAAGGTCAGGGGACAGAGGATTCATGTCTCTACTCTAATTCAATCGAATGTTTATAATATTATTACATCGTATAGTGTGTATTCATGTAATGCTGGATGTGTCCTATGTGTAAATGTACTTTGTGCGCGCGCACGCATGTATAGTGTAATGTAACAGTAATAAATTAAAAAAAAAAAAAAAAAAAAAAAAAAAAATAAAAAACAAAGACATCATAAGAAAAACCCTTGCGAAGAGAACAACGACATGTAGAAGGGGAGGGAAACTAGGAATAAAATTGGCTCCGGGAGTTGGGCATGGAGAGATGGAAATTCGAACGACTATGACAAAACGCATTTTTAGCAATTATACGTATCAACGAGACATACGTTCGCACATCCCTACCTAGCTACAATCCCCGGTAGTAGCGCGCGCGACGGTAAACGGCTTATCGTTAAGCGAGCGGCACGGATTCCGGTTATCTCCTACTTTCTGTCATCCTGATCACATTCACGGCTTAAATGACCAGGTTTGCCACAAGTATAGCATGCCTTTCCTCCGACTTCAGTGCAGTTACGAGCAAAATGACCTGTTTTGTTACAATTGTAGCAACTTTGCATTCCAAAACGTCCAGAATCATTACCACCCTCAGGGCAGCTACGTGCCATATGACCAGTCTTGTTGCAGTTATAACAGCTCATCTCAGGCCCCTGTTGAAAGCATTCTAGGTTACGATATTATTTCATCATTAATATACTGCATTAAACTATGCAATATATTGATATGTATAAAATAAGCAAAAATACTAAAAATTAATATAGTAAGATAAATATGTTAAAAAAGAAATAAAAATAATTATAATAACCTGCTGACAGTCTTTTGCGATGTGCCCTACACCTTGGCAACGGTAGCAAAGGTCTTGATCTTCTTTACATTCTCGTGCAAAGTGTCCAAATTGGTTACACTTGTAGCACTTGTCACGACCACGTGCAAAACCACCTTCTCGATCACGACCACGGTCACCTCTACCTCCACCTCCACCACCTTGCGGACACTCCCGTGCATAATGACCCATCCGGTTACATTTATAACACGCACTTGAACTCATTTTTTATAAATCTATAACAAAAATCAATTAAATATTATACATACTTATTAATATAAAGATATATGCATATATATTGATGCACTAAATATATTAATAAATATAAATATATATATATATATGCATATACATATTGATAAGGTTTTTGTAGTACATTCACAATAAATTTGATCTTGACTAATATACAAATTACATATATATAAAATAGTCATACATGTGAAAAACTTATGTTTAAGTTAGAGCATATTACTCAACGCACTTAGAGCATTGCAACAACTAAAATATTATAATAAATAATGAATTAAAATATGGTACTGAAATAATTCTGAAATATTTAAAATATAAAAATCATTAAATAATCATCTATGATTTAACAGATATCTATAACATAAAAGTATTTATATTTATTAAATAATCTACACATATCTTCTACATACAAATATCATTTAGAACGAAATGAAGGCTAGAATACGTAAAACAAGATACATGTAATTGTACGAAGAAAGAATTCGAAAGAAAGTTATTTATAAACCAGATTAAAAACGTTCGAAAATATACACTTTCTATCATAGATCCGAAAATAACATAAAAATTGTAATATTCGAATGGTAAAATAATAGGTAGAATAGAATAAGCTATTTTAAATAACAGTATAAAATGGCATCGTGTATCCAATCCATCCATGGTAGGAGTATGTAGAATACACGTGTTTGATAGAAGCGTCGTGCACACGGAAACTACCAAAAGATACGAAGGAACTCAGCAATATTCTATCAGAAAAGTAATATTCAAATCATTATGTACAAAAGCCTGGAAAATCGCCGTCTATCGTACAACGTGGCTCTCTTGCCCCCACTTTGCAGCGGTGGTACGCAAGTACGCCACGGCGCGAAGATGGCATCCGAGACTGACGCCGTACTGCGCTTTTTTTGCCTCGCCAAAGAAAAGATCGTCGAGGGTGAGGTATAGATATAAAACCGCAGATAAAACCAACCGTTTCGAATGATTAAAAGGGATTTTCTCTGTAATATGGCCAGGCAGAGATAAATTCTTCATTTAGTAGTGGAAGGATGAATCGAACTAACGATAGTCGAGGACCACGTGTGGAATCACAGAGAAAGAACCGCGGACCCGCTACCGCAACATATACTATCGTTCTTTAGCAACAATATAGCGACTTACCTTCGGTGCTTGATAGAAACGCACGATAAATCCTCCTCTCGTTGGACTTTGCCGACACGTCAGGAACAATGGGCCCGCGGGAAGTACTGTTTTCCTGGGAAAACTCGAACCGATACTCAGCCGGATGACTGTGGCGACCATTGACTACGGGAAGGAAGATCAGCCAGCCAATCGTTGCTATGTTGCCCGCCAAACTCCGTTGCAACAATGAACGCCACCTCTTTTACTGAGACTCTCGCAACCAACTTTTGGACAGGAAAATTTATTTATTTATTATTATTTCTTACCGGGATTATCCTTTTTAATTTTCACGCAACGCGTTAATTATTTATTGAAGCATATAGGGTTTCGCTCAAAGCATTGATCACCAACAAAATAGAAGAAGGCAATATGACTTTTGGAATATTGGTGGTGATCAACCTCGACATCCATTGGTTCAATATCTTGAGAAAACGTTGATAACTCATTTCAACCAATCGTGTTATACATCGAAATTTTGTCCAATTTGAAAAGAGTTCGTAGAAAATGCGAACCTCTACATCTTATTCAAAAATGATTAAATAAATAATCGATTTTCAAAATAGAATTGTAATTTTCATATCATCATTAATATACTAAATAAAAAATAGATGCTCTGTAATAAAAACAGATAATAATTTATATGTATTAAGCAAATAATGTTTTATGTATATATGGCGATCATTATACATCCGTCGCTTATTGGAAAACGTGATTTATAAATTTGTATACGCATGTGTATGCACATGACACACGAAATAGTAAAGAAATATACAAAATTTCAGAAATATGTTAAAACATTTTCTAATAATGCGAATGTTTCTTTTTTATTTAATGCTTAGAAAGAAATTGATAACATTGGTACTTATTAATTATAAATGATAAGTTACATGTTATCTTACATATTACACGTCTAAAAATAAATTTTTGCTCGCAATAAAAATATCAAAAACGATAAAAATAGACTCTCTTTTTATTAAATATATTTTTATTGATTTACTTATGTAATCCATTCTT
The DNA here is from genome assembly GCA_002806875.1 of Lepidotrigona ventralis hoosana. NCBI lineage: Eukaryota > Metazoa > Arthropoda > Insecta > Hymenoptera > Apidae > Lepidotrigona > Lepidotrigona ventralis. The sequence continues at coordinate 25,716 of NIPQ01093025.1, forward strand.
AAAATAAAAAGTTATTTACCTATCGTTAATGAATGAAAGTAACGTAATATAATCATTTATTTAATAATTTTAGGTATCAAATTAATATCTGAAAAATTGCAATTTATACTTTAATATTGTTTTCACATACCCGTTTGTTTTAAAAAAATCAAATTAAAAGTATATCCTCATCTCCCTATCTTAGAATCTAGAATAATTTATTCAGAATTAAATATATTTTAAATTACTAATAACATCTGTGTATTAGACATATATATTTATATCATTGACACATATTATATATATATATATATATATATATATTTATATTCATATGTTTTCACTTTAGTTTTTAATCTCGTTATTTTTTTTAAACTTGGAAATATAACCTATAATTTTTAGGTTTTATCCCATTTTCATTCTTTATCGACTATCTCTTGAAGTTGGATGTTCTTAGTTCCATATATATATATTCCTAATAAACAATTGCATGAGATTCTTGAAGGTGCTATGAATTATGAAATTTTAATAATAACTTTTAGATAAGAAAATAAAAAAATCATATAAAATATTTTTTTCTTAAAAATCGTTTATTGTGAATTCGCATGTATATTAAAGGATATTTTTGTAATATTAAGAGAAATAAGCACTACGTGAAACGTTAAGATATTTAAGAAATGTTGAATTTGTAAAAATTTGTGATTTAATCGTATTTTCAGTTTTAATTAATTAATTAAATAATATACATTTTAAAATCTATTTTAAACTGCATTTGGGATATATAATCACTTATTAGTGTTTTCATAATAACTGATAATTTAAGGTTAAGAATAGCATGTTTTAACAAATATATTCGTGAGTTATAAAAATTATAAAGACAATGTCTCTATACGACGATTTTGATAAACATAGAACATCAGAAAAAGTAGTTGGATGGTCATCCAGTATCAAGTTACTACAATCTCAATTACAATTAAAAAAAGCTGCCACTACACAGGTATATCATATGTAATAATGATTAATGATAATTTAAAATTATTATCATATCATATTTCTAGCCAAAACGTGAACAATATAGAAAAACAACAGCAGTATTAGCACCTGTGATAGATTTGAAGTCAAAAGCCAATAGAAACGCAGAGAGGGAAGATGATGGGCCACATAATAATCCACTTTCTTCTAGTACTGTTAGCAGTATTGGAGTAGGTGGCGAATTTGATTGGAATGTAATAAATGAATATGATCCTATGTGGCCTAATGAATACGATAAAGTTGTTAAAGAACTAAGAGATTTACGTGATAGAGAACATGATCAAGAGACAGAAATGCGTAAACGCAGACGAGATAATTCACGTTTTGAAGATACACAAGTAATATATTAATTTTACTATATGTATGGTTAAAAAATGTAGAATGTGTAGTTCATACTTTTTATAAATGATATAAATATTTGCTTCAGACTTCTTCTGGGAATAGTACAATGATTCCTCCTGAAAGAGATGAGGAAAGAACTCCTACATCAAGAGGTATTGCTGGAGGAGCAGCTATAGCACCACCACCTTCCTTGCAAGAATCTTCTGATCTTCCACCTCCAACGCCAAGACCACCAACTAACATAGGATATGCCACATCGTCAGTAGCAGCAAAAATAATGGCCAAATATGGTTTCAAAGAAGGACAAGGACTTGGTAAAAAGGAACAAGGAATGTCTGTTGCTTTACAAGTAGAAAAAACTAGTAAACGAGGTGGAAGAATTGTTGGAGAAAGAGAACAACTTATGCCACCACCACCACCTGTTGCTGTTTCTCCACCTCCAGCACAACAAATTGCTCCATCACAACCTTCGGAAGAACCTAGCATTACTGAAATAATGAAATGTCCAAGTAAGGTAAGAAAAAAAATATCACCATTTTTCATAAAATATATATTTAAAAAGTAAAGTACATTGAAAGTTTTTTTTATCACAAAATATACTATTAATTAGGTTGTATTATTACGTAATATGGTTGGCCCTGGAGAAGTGGATGATGACCTTGAACCTGAAGTTAAAGATGAATGTAATACAAAGTATGGTGATGTTGCACGTGTTATTATTCATGAAGTAACAGAAGCTGCTCCAGAAGAAGCTGTTAGAATCTTTGTGGAATTTAAAAGAATAGAAAGTGCTATTAAGGCTGTTGTTGATTTAAATGGACGCTTTTTTGGTGGAAGACAAGTTAAAGCAGGTTTTTATTCCAGTGAAAAACTTGATAGCTTACAGTTGATGGACTAATTTTTTATTTAATGATTTTACTTAATAAATGCAACTTAAGAAATACAACAGCACGAAATTGATATGCTGATTGTTATGTTAAAACAAATAAATCGTAATTTTATTAAAATATTTATATTAAATGTATGAAATTTATGGTTATTTAAAGTAAAAAAAAAACAAGAAGTTAAAAATCTACATAATAATCAACATATTGAGAAATATTTTAATTTATATCCTGCTATGAATAATTACATTTTTTTTGTTATAAATAAATCATTTTTTAAATTTAATATAAGATACGCGCACAATAAATATAAATAATAAATAGTAGAAATTTTTAATTTTCGTAATAATAAAAAATATTAAATAAAGTTAAGTCTTCAATATTTTAAAAAGTAACATGAAAAAAATAAACAACATTTTTGTGATATCACAAAATAAAATAATTACTATACTATACTAACAAATAATGCAGGAAGTTATAATTCCATTGTAATTAATTTAAGAAGTTATAATAAAATTCCCATATTAAAAATATGATAATGAAAGATATTGCAATATATCTTATTAACAAATTGAAATTTGTAGATAATTCTTATTCTTTTATTAATTTCTTATTATTTATTTACAAATCAATGATTATAATATTACTTTACTTTCTTTTTGTTAATTAAATCTTCAATTATTTTGTTTAATTTAGCACTAAATGCAGCAAAACTAAAAGTTTCCATAAATCTAACTTTGCCTGCATCACCAAATTGTTGAACATATTCTGGATTTTTAATTAAATCAGCTATCTTCAAAGCAAATGCATTACTAGATAAATCAACTAAAAATCCTGTAATTCCAGAAATAACAGATTCTTTTGGACCACCAGAATTATGTGCAATTACTGGTTTACTCATATACATTGCTTCAAGTGGTACAATACCAAAATGTTCATTTTGGGGTGTATATAATAAAACCATACAATGATATAAAATAGATACTTTATCAAGATCTGAAGGGGAACGAAGAAATATTACTTTATCTGTAACATTTAATTCATCAGCAAGCCCTATTAATTCCAAATAATGTTCTACATTTTCTTCAACTCTTTTATCATATCCACCAGCCATAATTAAATATATCTTTTTGTATTGTTCTTCTGTTAAGTATTTTTGAAGCTCTGCTAATACTTCTATTGCTAGCCCCAAATTCTTTTTACGTTCATATCTATTGATAGATAATAATATAACACTATCTATTGGTAACTTTTTGTCAAGTACTCTTTCTAAAGATACTATTCGGGCTTTATCAAAATAGTCTGTGTTAATAGAAGGATGCAAAACTTCAGGTTCAATAGTTAGTCTCTTAAAAGTGTCCTTAAACACTGAACGTGTATATAGACTATTTACAAGTATTTTATGTGCCATTCCAGTTGTTATTTCTTCCAGATAATTAAGAGGTATACGATACAATTGTTTACTGAATCCTTCTCGCTGTGAAAGCAATTGATCTGGATAATGGCAATAAAAAATTATATGAGGAATTCGTAATCGAAGAATAGGAATGCACACAGATACCAGATCACAGAATACAACGTCTGGTCTGTTTTCAGAAAAAATGATATAGNATCAAAAAAAAAAAAAAAAAAAAAATATGTGAAAATCATCTATAAACACATCTTAAGAACCACATCTTAAGAAATAAGCTCACCATACGAATATAAGCAAATAATGCAAAGAATCTGCCCATGATATGTCTGGGCAACCAATCTCCCACAACTGTAACAGGAATTGTTCCATCTTTTGTTTCAGAGAAACAGTGTACTGGATCGTGATGGGTTGTCACGAAATTAATCTCATAACCTTGTTTTTTTAAGGATAATGCAGCATCAACTACCAATCTTTCTGCTCCCCCAATACCAAGATCCGGATGTAAAAATGTAACTCGTGTCATATTTATCAACTTAGTAATATTAAAAATAACATTTATGAAGGAAACAACAAAATCCAGTACTCTACAAAACTACCGATTTGTAAAATAGTGTAACACCTGTTAGTTTTTTAAGACCTATTTTCAACGTAAGTCAAAGTAAGTCATAATACCGGAGTCATAGAAATCATCAAAAGAGATTAGCTGAATATTTGACGAAGTTAATTCACGAAATTTTCATATGTTTACAATTAGCAGAAAAATATATGTTATCGATGGCACATGTAGAGATATAAGTGTGTGTACTCTGTATAAAATTACATGTAATTTTGTTGACAACAAAAGAAAGCGAACGATTTCATAGTTTCTTGTAAAATAAGTGAAAGGTAAATATGTCAGTTTGATCTTGATAATATTTATTATTAATTATCAAACATTATGAAGAGTATTCTTGCGGAAAGTTTAAAAAAGTGCTTAAGGGAATTGTTTTGCTTAATGGATACTGATATTGACGGTTATTTAAATTATCATGAAACGAAATCTGCATTGAAAGCCTTAGGTTTCACAGTAAAAAAATCTTATGTTTTAGCTATTATACGAATGTATGACAAACGTGGTTATAATAAAATTTCTTTCAATGATTTTAATTATATTGGTGTGTGTGTGTGAACAATATCCTTGAGAAAGTATATGATAACCAGTGTATGTGTAATCAACATTAATCGAATTTCAACACTTGCATAGTGTCAGAAAAGTTAAGTAAACGGAAGCCTCTAGATGAAATTGAATATGTATTCAAGTTATTTATAAATGAGTCTGCAAATGATAAAATAACAGTAGAAGATCTGCAAGAACTTAATAAAAAGCTTGATTGTGATCTAACTCATGAGGAAATGGAACTTATGATTAATGAATTTGATGGGGATCAAGATGGTTCCAGTAAAAAAAAAAAAATTTCACTTAATTTGAATTAATTAAATTATTGAAAAAAATTTCAATTTGATCGTTTATTTCGTTCATTTTATATAATAAATAACTTTGCAAATTGTACTTTCAGTTGATCAAAGTGAATTCCTGGATATTATGACAGACTTCAAAATTTAAAGGATCTTTCTTTCTGTTGAAAACATTGCAATTTATCGACACATTCATAATGAATTTTGGAGTTAATTGGGAAGAAGAACATAGAAGAACACTATTAGAAGGAAATGCAGCATTGGAACGTTCTTCGCAATCCATTATTAGATCTCAAGCAATTGCTATTGAGAGTGAGCAAATAGGGACAGAAGTAATCTCTGAATTGAGCGAACAAAGAGAGAGATTACTGCGAGCAGATAGAAGATTATCCCAAACAGACGAAGAACTAAATAAAACAAGAAGGATATTAAATGTTATGAGAAGAAGGATTTTAATGAATAAATTTATATTAATCATAATTATATTATTAGAAATAGGTATACTTGGTGCTATTATATATAAAAAATATTCATAATATTATATATATATATATATTGTATATAAATGTATATATACATATAAATAACACTTTATATGTATATATATATATGCACAAGCATTCACTGTACACTTATTTTTATTTACATCCTGTGTACAATATATGTGCGCACATTATATATTGTTGTTTCTTTGTTGTCATATTGTAATTATTATTTTCCAATGAATTAAATGTAAAACAAGCAAATTTGTTACAGTCTGATGTGATTTTGAACGATTGATGTACCATGTACTATGAAAATACACGGTAGGAAATGATAGTTACCAACCATAGACGGTAATTATCGTAAATATAATAACGCATATAATATCATTGCATGACCGTGTATCCTTCGTTATAATATTTAATTGTAATATGTCTAATGTTCTAAAAGCAATGCGAGAATATTACTTGGGAATAACTTGAGAATAATACTTGGGAATGCGAGAATATTACCGGANCAAACAGACGAAGAACTAAATAAAACAAGAAGGATATTAAATGTTATGAGAAGAAGGATTTTAATGAATAAATTTATATTAATCATAATTATATTATTAGAAATAGGTATACTTGGTGCTATTATATATAAAAAATATTCATAATATTATATATATATTGTATATAAATGTGCATTCACTGTACACTTATTTTTATTTACATCCTGTGTACAATATATGTGCGCACATTATATATTGTTATGTTTCTTTGTTGTCATATTGTAATTATTATTTTCCAATGAATTAAATGTAAAACAAGCAAATGTGTTACAGTCTGATGTGATTTTGAACGATTGATATACCATGTACTATGAAAATACACGGTAGGAAATGATAGTTACCAACCATAGACGGTAATTATCGTAAATATAATAACGCATATATCATATAATATCATTGCATGACCGTGTATCCTTCGTTATAATATTTAATTGTAATATGTCTAATGTTCTAAAAGCAATGCGAGAATATTACTTGCTTTTTTGGACAAGAAAATAAGTGAAAAATAAATTTTCGTAAGATTATAATGTTTGTTTTTAATGTTGCCAGCGCACGGACGACTACAGCGCAGCACAACGCAACTATCTTGAACTATTATGTCGTGTAGTTGAACAGTTATTGTTCTCGTCTGTGGTTGAATCTGGTATTTAAGTTCAGTTATCGACGGGGCAGAGTGGAAATTAGAACGATTGAGGAGACTAGGAGAATCTTTAGCATTTTGTGAATTAATAGATGATCGGGTCATGGCGTATGTTAATGTGGCTGAATGGAAAACTGAGCAAGTGTGCGAATGGTTGAAAGGTGCGGAAAACTTAATTTTTCTTTCGGTACAGCGCGCATATTGATGCATTTTAAAAAGAACGAATGCATTTACGTTACGTGTAGAAATAATGTGTATTGCACAAATTTACGTACGAAGATCTTACAGTATACACCCGCACGTTTCTCTTCACCCCTCTTCCCTCTTAATCAGTCATTTCGTTGCATGTGTAAATGCAGTGTTGATTTATTCAATTGTTCATTACAATCGTAATAATTCATAAGTGATATGTTATTGTAAAGAGGATCTTGATCTTTTTGAAATTTTAAAAAATTTTCGTAATTGCAATATTTTTGTTTATGTCATCTACATTATATATATAAATAACATTATATATATAAATAATTTATATATAATTATATATATAAATAATTTATATATATAAATAACTAACTATTATATATATATATATAAATAAATAACTTATATATATAATACATTATATATATAAATAACAATAATTATATATATAAATAACTCGTAATTTTATTATTACCTTTTTGTTATTGTTATTTTTGGAACAAAGAAAATACTAGATGAATAATCAGTAAAACATTACAATTTCAGTTTTGNATTGCAATATTTTTGTTTATGTCATCTACATTATATATATAAATAACATTATATATATAAATAATTTATATATAATTATATATATAAATAATTTATATATATAAATAACTAACTATTATATATATATAAATAAATAACTTATATATAAATAAATAACTTATATATATAATACATTATATATATAAATAACAATAATTATATATATAAATAACTCGTAATTTTATTATTACCTTTTTGTTATTGTTATTTTTGGAACAAAGAAAATACTAGATGAATAATCAGTAAAACATTACAATTTCAGTTTTGTATTTTTTTTTTCCTTCTTAATGCGATTGAATCTTTTAGAAAAGAAAGCCGATTCTTGTTTCAGGTTTGGATAATTCTGTTCTTCCCTATGTACATAGTTTTACAAATCATGGCGTCAACGGACAACAGTTGTTAAGTTTAAGGCCTGAAGATCTAGAACATCTTGGTGTATTAAAACTTGGCCACCAGGAAATTATTCTCGAAGCTGTAGAATATCTGAGGAATTTTCATTATGAGCTTGATCGTGAAAATCTGCAATTATTGGCACTACGATTATCTTGTCAGGCTCACAGTTTACAAAACGAATTATCTCATCAGACAGATTCAAAGCCTGTTACAACTCAAACATTATCTGATGTAGCATCAGTTATAATGGCTGTAAAACCATTAGTAAGGTGGCTTGATCGACCTCCCTTTAGCGGACAATTAGAATATAATGATAAAAAAGTTGAATTAATGAAACTAGCTTTGGAAATGGCCACATGTGCACAGAGAGATAGATTTGCAGAAAAACCAATAGAAGAAATTAGAAAGATTTGTGGACAATTAGCAAAATTGGCAGATTATGTAATACAAGATATTGCTGATCCTATGATACTACAACCAGCTAGTTTAGATTTGGCAACATTAAAAAAGAAACCAGGAGATGATTTAGTAAGTTTTAAGATAATATTAATTCTTCAAAACAAAATAACTTTCACTTTATTTTTATTTTTAAATAATTTTATAACGAATATAAATATAACACAATAAAATAACACATATCATAGAGTAATATGTTTTATAATCATTGTGGAGAAAGTTATCTGCCACATCCTTTAATGATAAAACTATGACCATTGATTCAACACAAATCTAACTTCCTATTTAGATAATGTAATTCATAGTCATATAGTAAAAGTATATTATGGTAATATAACTGTTTTATAACGTATAAATCATTAAAATTAGGAAATACTTTTTTTTTATAGGGATTTTATATTTTACCATCTTTTCATGGAGCTCATCAAATTGCTGAAATTAAATTTGGATCAGCTGCACATCAGTGTGGTAAAATGGAAGAAGGAGATGAAATTGTCCAAGTAATTTCTTTTTTCGCAAAATAATTTAAAAGATTTTAGAATTTTTACTTAATTTTTAATTTTTTAATTTAATTTTAAGTAAAGAAAATTAATTTAATTTAAATATTTTTCTAGGTAAATTATCAGACTGTAGTTGGTTGGGAACGGAAGAATCTTTTAGAATTATTTCGCGAAAGTCCGGCAGAAGTATTATTAACTTTAAAACGTAGGCCAAGACATACAAAAATATATGGCCAAATTTACATAAAACCATATAGACTTCCAAGCAATAAAAAAACATCTTACACAACACGATGGCAACATAATCTTCCTTCACCAAGACCAGAATTGTTAACTATACCAGATTTTACAATGCCATTACCAAGGTATATATTATTCGCACATTTATATTTCTATAAAAATATGAAATTCTATTCTATATAATACATATTTGTTTAGGCCAAAGAATCCCAGTCCAGAACCTACAAGCATTCTAGATACTGTTAATATACTAGATACAATGATTATAGATAGTAGCGACTCAGACAGTGAAACAGAGCCACCTTTATCAATTCGATTATATTCTACAAAACCAAGAAATTCAGTTCAAAGACGAGCTACTATAACTGGTGCTAGTCCAACTTCCAAGCATGGAATTGATATAGAACAATTTTGGAAAGAATTGAAACAAGAACATAGTACAACTTCTCAATTACGGGACAAAGCAGCATCTTGTGCTCATGGTTTAGATAATGTACCATCTAATTTACGGCCACAAACATGTATATCTATAGAACAAAGCAAAAGAAAAAGAAGAAATGATGAACAAACTGACGATAAGAAAGTACAGTTTCAAGATAAACCTATGAAACATGATGTTCCTCAAATAGATAATACAATCAACGTAATAAAAGATGAATGCAAAACTACTGAAAATTGCGAGGAATTGTGTAGTAATATAAATACATCCAGCCAAATTCCTTTAACATCTGCTAATGTTACCAATAACAATAACTTGAGTGATACATGTGTGCCTTTAGATGAATGCAACAATTTTATTAGGGATAGTAATAGTAAAAATACGATAAGCAATAAAGAACTTAGTATATGTAATGGTAAAGAACGAGGAAGATTAGATAAAAGTCACAGTACGCCAGCATACGATTTAATGGATGACAATATAGAAGATACAAGACAAAAGTTTCATGTGCTAGAACTGTCTACAAATAATGTAAGCAATGTATCAAGTAAGACTGATGTTCAATTGACTATCGCAAGTTTTGAAGATCAACAAAAATTAAAAAATGTTGATGAAAAAAAACAAAGTATGGAAATAAATTTTGATAGTAATATTGTTCAAAAATATAATGATACTGATAAATTATATATGCAAGATAAGGAAAAAAAGCAATGTTCTAAATCCTCTGAATATTTAGATTCATTTAAAAATAAAGTAACTGATGCAACTCATAAGATCAGTATAGAAAATAACCAAAGCAATAATGAATGTATTAGCACTGATGTAAATAATTATGACAAGAAGAATGTAACGAACAATTTAAATATTGAAATGGAAAATACATCGAAAGTATGTAATACTCAAAACTTTGCAAATAACTCAAATTCTAATCATGAAACTAACGAAGATAGATTGGAATTAATAAATAGTTTTGTACAAAATAGTGAAAAAAATAATTCGGATCTAAATAAATTTGAAAAGATTCTTCAAACATTTAATGGACCAAATCATTGTGATTCGATGGAACATAAAAAATTAATGGAGAAAAGGTCTAGCATATCAATAAAAGAAAATACGCAAGTTCAAAGACAAATATGGACAAATAATGATCTAAATTCTACCGAAGATAATAAACAAACGTATAATGATATTGCTAATAATATTACTCGAAGCATTCCTCAAATTCAGGTCTGTCAAAAAGTACAGAATGATAATACAAAAAATGAAGATTTAATTACTCAAGAAAATGCAGTACAATTGTGCAAATCTGCAGAAGTAACAAAAACTGAATTTAGTAAGAAGCTAGAAAATAAACTTCATCTAATACCTCCAGATCCGCCTCCACGTAAATACTATTCGAAGTTAACAATGGATTCATTAAGTAATACTTCAAAAACATTTGAAAATCAAGAAAAATCTTGTATAACGGAAAAAGTTAATACTAGAAAAGATCTAAAAAGTGTGGAATATTATACGGAAAATCATATCAAAAGTACCTTAGATCATCAAGATGAACAGGATTATTTTGATGTTTGTAATAGTTTTACAGAAAAATTAGAATTTATTGACGATATAAATACTCTAGATAATGAACGTAGACCTAGTTTAAACTTAGATTCTGCATATTTAGAATATAATGATAAGCAAACAAAGGAAAATAAGTTTATCTGTGATAAGTATGAACCTATTGTTGAGAAATCTGTATATACCAATTTAACAATGGAATACCATGATATTGAATCTTATTCTCAGAATATGGATTCTTCAGATGGTTCATGCTCTTCAAAGCATCTAGATCATAAATCTAAAGTGTCTGAAAAAGAAAAAAGTTTTGAAAAAGGTGTGGTTAATAAAGCTATGATGGTCGCTAGAAGTATTGGATTACATGGAAGTTTAAGTAAATCTTCTAGTAGTAGTCCCAGAAGTAATAGAAAACGAAGTATATTATTTGCAAGTAAATAATTAATACACTCATTAATACTAATTCAAATTTTAATTTTAAATTATATTTATTAATTTTCATATTATTTTTAACTAGGAAAAAGAAATATTTCTGTTAAAGATATAGGCACAGGTGATTTAGAAGGATGGTTAACATATCGCACAAGAGGCGCTGGAGGTGCTTGGGCGAAAGCTTGGTTTGTTTTAAAGTGTTCTTCCTTGTACAGGTTCGTTAATTAAATTTTTATAGTTACATATTTATCTTACAAAATATTTATTTAATTATATCTTTAAGTATAGGTTTAAAACTCAAAACAGTATGAAAGCAGACTGTCTCATAGCTTTAACAGGATTTACCGTATCTCGAGCTGCCGAAGTAAAATCAAGAAAATATGCGTTTAAGGTTTACCACACAGGAACGGTATTTTATTTTGCTGCAGACACTGAGGATTTTCTTGCCTTGTGGGTAGATGCAATTAACAAAGCAACCTTAGGTGCGGATGGTCACAGTAGAAACAGTGCTCTTTTTAGTGAAACTGACGAAAGCGATAGCGAACAAAAAAATAAAACTAAAAATGTCCATACTTTAGAATATAAACTGAACTTCGACAAATCATTCGGATCATTAAAAAAAGTTGTTCGTAAAGATTCTCCCTCGTATAGGGACCATGAAATCAGTGGTGCTAGCTTAGATAGAAAATATCTAAAATTTCTTGGTGCAAGAAATCACAATGTACCTGTTCCAACTGCACAATTTAGAAGTTATAGAAGGGTTCTTCCTACATCTACGCCTAATAAGTAAGAGTTAATATAGAGTACCTCATTTAAAACAAAGATAAAATATGAATTTTTTTCAGGAAACAAGACTCTGTTCCAAATTCGCCAGATTTACAAATGACAATTGCAGGAAGTACATTTTATGGATTATGTGCATCTCATAGTGCTACTGATATGTCAAATAATACTCAAGATATGGGTGATTACAGGCGTACTACAGACAGGTAACGATTTGTATTGCATGTTGTAGAACTAATACCAATTTTGTTATATTATATAATTTTACTAAACTCAAATTATTATGGTTTTATTTTATGTTTTCTTATGGTATACAGGCATAGAAATAAATTTTTTAACTAAAAAATGATAATAATTGAAAATATTGTTATATTTCGAACTTTATAATAAAATAATTAATTAAAAATATTGACTGCATTTATTTTACATGTATATATGTATATATGTGTATGTATATGTATATGTATATATATATATATATGTATGTATGTATTTATATTTATATATATATATATATATATATATATATATATATATATATTTTGTGCGTGTATTTCCTTATTGTAACTATTTTCCTATATGTTATCCTTAATTGATTTAGAGCATATTTTATACACTTGCTACATTCTTTTCTTTTTTTGTTAATCTTTTCAAATATGCTAAAGTAATTAGTGAAACAGTGTTTAATATTTAGGTGTCTTAATAACAGAAATAGAAGACCAGAAGACTTACAAGGTTTTATTACATTAGAGGAATTCATGTTGCAACAAGAGGATCAAAGACAAATGACAAAATCAAGATCTATATCGCCACGAATAACACCTTTAATTAGCGATCACGTTCATGTTCAACATAGGAACTTTCATGATAATGAGACTGTTAGTGAACAATCCAGGCATATCGCTGATGGAATTTCAAATAATGATGTTTATGTGCAAAATAAAAATAGCGATGAAGTAGTAAATAACACTGCTTCTGCATATGGGTATACTCGGAATGATATGGACAACATTCATGCAATGCGACAATATAGCGGAGATTTCGATTCAGAAAGAAATGAATATAGAGGAGAATCATCAAAACATGTCCATAAAAAGTCGAATGAACTTTGTTACGTTAATAAAAAAAAATTGTCAGATGGGTCAAATCTTCAACATCTAAAGTCAAGCAATTCATTTTATTGTAAAGCTGCAACAAATGAACAAAAACACTCTTCTTATCACAATAAGCCAAATATTGTTGACAAGCCTACGAGACAAATGAATTTGAATTGTGAATGTAATACTAATATTTATACGAATCAAGCACAGTCTTCAAGTAGTTATGATATTTCTAGATCATATGATTATTATTTACCTAAAAATGTCAATAATTCATCAGAGGATATAAAGCCAGTATCAAGACGACTTACTCGAAATGATGGTAACTTTTATTGCATATATAATAATTTTTCAATACAAGAGGATTGACATAATTTCGTTTTAGGTTCTGGATCTACTAATGATCTTACATTTCATACTTTTTACGAAACTTTGCAACGTGCAAAGAAAGATGCATCCATCAGTCGCAAAGGAAGTTTCAATTTAACAAATCGTCGTAATCACGTTTCCTCGGATAAGCATTGGTTGGATTCTTTGCGACGAGCTGATAAAAAAGAAGCTAATTATGATAAAACTCGTTTAAAAAATGTAGCTCAGTATCAACCACCACCCATACCAACTTCTCCATTCGAACAAGAAGGAATGACTGCTGCATTTGAAATGCATTTAGATAAAGGTGAACAGGTTCAAAAACCAAATCGTTTGAAAAATTTGTTTACCAATAAATGTCAGCACAAACCTTCTACACTTGATTTGCCTAAAGAAACACAAAAGACTTTATTAGGTATGAATAATATATTTTGAATTTCAATTATACTTTATAATAATCTTTGACAATAATTTATATATAATTTATAGGATCACCGAGATTACATAGAGCGTTATTTAGAGAAAAATGTTACAACCAATCACGATTACTAAGTCGGTCGAACAGTCAGAGTCCTGGCGATAGTGGAATCAGTCAATCTCTTAGTCCCTTCAGTGGAAATAGTCCTCAAACTCTCAGTCAGAGTTTTAGTTCGGTTAGTTCTGTTAGTGATTGGAGTCCAGATACACCATCGCCGTGTACTCCAAATTTAATATTGAAAGTACGTATTTCAATAAATAATAATTACATTATTNTAGTCCTCAAACTCTCAGTCAGAGTTTTAGTTCGGTTAGTTCTGTTAGTGATTGGAGTCCAGATACACCATCGCCGTGTACTCCAAATTTAATATTGAAAGTACGTATTTCAATAAATAATAATTACATTATTATTGTGGAGTACTGGATACTGAATATAATAACAAATATTTATTTTTAGGCTAGTGTAAGTCAGCCCTCTTGTCAAAAGCACACAAGCACAGGTAGAAACTTATTGACACCACCGACATTGCCTTATATACCACCACCTACGTCACCACCACCTGATTATCCTGGTCTTGAATATCCGCCAGTATTTGAACCTGGTACTTACTCTCTTTTGGATGCTTCGCTGCTGCGTAATCGTAACAAAAGCAATCGAGATACTCATTAACCAATGACAATTTAGTTCATTAATCTACACAATAATAATAACCAAAGATAATATGTTTAATCATTATCTAATCTCTGATTTATATAAGGAATTCAAAAGAATAATATTTTTTCACAAAAGTATTAAAATTTAACCGTCCATTTTATAAGAATCCAAAGGTTACTGAATCATTTTTTTTATATAAAGTGAAATTATGAACTATCCACTCAATGACAGAGATGAGATAATAAATAAGATGATAATGAAAATTGAGTGGACGACTGAAATTTAATATATCATTACTTTAGTAAGTAATATAAATAATATTTGAATTAAATTTAAAAAAAGTTCAATATTATTATTATTATTCGTAATGATAATGATGATGATAATAATAGTAATAATAATAATTGGTAAATCGAAACTTACATTTTTTTTAAATATTTTAACTATATTAAATGTTTATTGTACATGAAATTTTATAATAATTAATACATACAATGTAAATTTATATATAATTTTTTATATGAAAGATATGGTAATTGAAGAAGAAAATTGAATAAAAAGTTTAATAGGAGACATTGTTTAAAAAATTAAATTTTTAATTTTCTAACGAATAAAATTTTCATATGCAAATATATAATACACATACAAGAATTTTGTTGTATAAATGGTTTCAAATATGTAAAACAGAAGTACTTTTGAACATTATTAAAGTATTAGACTATAAATTACATTTCAATAAAATATAACAAAATTCTGTTGTACTTTTTTAAAGATATTTTATAAATAGTTTTAAACATACATTAATCGTCATATATATATATATATATACATACATATATATATATATATACATATATATATATATATACATACATACACACATTCGTATATTTATATATAATGTGATGATGTATATAAAGTGCCTACATATCTCTTTTATATAATTTTTGTATATATAATTAAAATCATATTTTTAGCTATTAATGTAATTTAAGGTGCACGATTTTATTATACTTTATGCTCAAGAAATGAAGTATTATAAAGTTAAAACTATTCAATTTCTAAATTATGTATTTTATGTATTTTTGTAATAGTTCATAATTGTTTATTAATGTAATTTAAGGTGCACGATTTTATTATACTTTATGCTCAAGAAATGAAGTATTATAAAGTTAAAACTATTCAATTTCTAAATTATGTATTTTATGTATTTTTGTAATAGTTCATAATTGTAATATCAATAGAAGAAAATTTGATTGTATATAATAGTAAGTCTGGCTATGAATATTATAAAACGCTTTCATTACTGAAATAAACATTTTGCAAACATGAACAACATAAATTATCACACACATTTTTTATATATCAATAGAAGAAAATTTGATTGTATATAATAGTAAGTCTGGCTATGAATATTATAAAACGCTTTCATTACTGAAATAAACATTTTGCAAACATGAACAACATAAATTATCACACACATTTTTTACCGTATATAATAATGTTTTATTATACGGAATTTGAATGACACTAACATGATATAGTTTAATTTAATATTTCTCTTTTATTCAATATTAACAAATATTATATTATAATATTCAATATTATTTCTTTGTTTCATACGTTTCATATTCAATTATCTCGTAATTCGTCAAAGTTCGATCACAGACGAGAAATCTCGTCTGTGGTCCGATTAAAACTCGATTTATCGATAGAAAGCAAGTATCGATAAAAACTATCGAAGATACTTTTTGAGTCTGTTGGGATTAACAAGTTTCTAGAAATTTTACAAAGTAATCAGTGTATTAATCTCATTATACCAAAATTAATAATTTTAAATTTAAATAAGCTTAGG
>NIPQ01093025.1:45187-60954 GCA_002806875.1 Lepidotrigona ventralis hoosana
GAAAAAAAAATAAAATGTCTGATAACAAGTTTCATACGAATTTCATATTGTTAGTTCTAGCAACGGCCGCAATTTGATCATGGCGGTAATGTCGAGGTATGATCGAAGTTAACGTTAGAACACCTTAATCCACATATTTCTTCGGCAGCAAAATATTGGTAGATGCGATATCTGGTTGCGTTGGCTCTTTCGAGACTGAAAATCCCGACGAATCAGCGTTGAGTTCGGTCAAAGTTCAGATCTGCAGCGTCCTGTTCTGTCAAACTTGAGTAGAGACCGAGACTGTCGCGAAATAGTGAAAGTACGTAGCGAAAGCGAAACGACCGGGAGTGGCCCCTCGCCCAACACACGATTCACGGAATTAATTAGAAATGAATTGATTTCTCTAGTCGTCGTTTTCACCGAAATAGCAAAACAATCTGTGTTTTATCGCAATCCTACGTTTCATTGCAATTTACAGCTGGAAGCCATGGAGGATTATCTGCCAAATGAATATGATGTCGTCGTCGTAGGGACAGGTATTGATTTTTGCAATGTACATTTTATTTATTTTATTTATTTATCTGTTTGCGACAAAGTTATTTGCGACAACTTGTGAAATTCTATAGGCATGACGGAGTCTATTGTCGCGGCGGCTGCAAGTAGAATCGGTAAAAAGGTCCTTCACCTAGACAGGTATGTGTCGGGATTTTCTCTTCTCTTTCTCACTCGGTATTTCTCTCTCTTTTTCTCTTTCTTTCTCTCGTTGCTTTCTTCCACTTCTTGCTTCTTGCTCGTTCACATTTCTTTCCTTTTACATTTCTCTTCCTTTTCCACCTGTGGAAAGGAAGTTCCCCCACGTTCTCTACATTCTGCGTGTTCGTTATTCCACCACTTCATATGTTCCATATTGTATTATTAAGCGTAAGCATATTAAGTATCAACTAGTTTATGATTCTTTTGTAATTTCTCAAATAAAAATTTATATTTAAAAGTAATTGAAAAAAGACTAAATTCTTTACATGTTTTCGTAATATATATATATATATAAATATATATATATATTTATATATATATATTTATATATATATATATATTTTTCCGTTACAGCAAGCTTAAATATTGTCAATCTCAAAATATTTCACCTGATATCCAAGTACTTCTGTTTTACAAAATATAATTACAAAATGATTTTGCAAGCAATGCAAAGTAAGAAATATGTACATTCATGGCCGTTCATGTCCCCAACAGACTTATGGCTAAAAGTTTATTTAAAGATACAAAAATCATGAATTAAAAGAGTATCAAATTAAAAATTAATATGCTTGTATAGAGTTTTAATATTTCCTCGTGTTACGTACCTTTAAATGGTTGCAAAATAAGAAAAATTAAAAACATTTTTTTGGAGATAGAATTACATTTCATTAAAAAAGTAATATGTATATTTCATTGTATGTTATTCAATCAGTGATTGCTAAAAATTTGAACCAAATGTACGAAGGTACCAGGACATGACAGTAGTATTTAGCCGTGGCTATTTCATTGACACCATCTGCAGTGTAAGGTTTATCTCCGTGCAATTTTATGTAAAATAAATTTTTTAAATTTTTCAATTGTCTGAAGAAGCTTGTCAATTTTGAAAATATCAATTCCTGTCATAAATTTTCAACTCCTTTTGTTGAAAAAGGAAAAGAAAAAGAAAAAATGCAAGAATTAAAAATCACGTTTTCAATCAAATATCAGACTTAGCTTTGAGAATATTATCACAAATTTTTATCCAAATTCATTAGCTATTGTTTCAGATATTTGTGGTACCGATTTTGAAAATTTCATTCTGAGAAAAACGCTTCTTGAAATTTCAATTATCTGTTATGCAAGTGTTCTAAGTTAATTATTTTCTAAAGTATTTTAGGGTATTATAGAAGAATTGTAATAACGGAATATGCAACTTTTGGAAAATCAATTTTCAACGTTATAAGATCTGCAACCTCTCAATGAAAAAAAATATTGTATGTATTGTATATATTATCGTATAATCCTGCTGCATTGTATTCTACATTAGATAAATATTTATCGCTTATATTTCGGGAATGTAAGTTCAGATGTAAGTTCTAGAATATTAAAATATTTCTTTTAATTTGATATTTGTATATCCGAATTTATTATGTATTATCTTTTTACTATAGTAATGCTGTTTTATGTTCTATATTTTTCTCATTTGTTATGTAAAATTAGAAAGAAATATATTAGATACTCTGAAATTAATCTTATAAATAAAATTTAATAAAATTAAGTATCTTTAAATAAAGATACATTTGTGTATATATAGCTTCTGATGAATCAACGTAGTTAAAATATTTGATATCTTGTAGTAATAAAAAAATTGACATTATATCAGTGAAATTATAAGTTATTCAAACAGAAAAAATAAAAGATAGTTTATTATTTGTAAGCATTAAAAACATAGATTTCCTGTTTATCAAACAGCGATAAAACGACAAAGAAATTGAATATATTTATTGGATAATTTATGTTTCTACTAATTAACATAATTGCTTTAATATATTAAAATAGAATTAATTTAATAAAACTACTATAAACAATACGCAAACAATATACAAATATATAGAATACAAAATAAATATGTTTATGATATAGTTAATATTATATAGTTATACGTATGATTATAATATAAAATTTCTGTAATAATTCAAAATTTATCGAAAATCATTCATTATTAATATCACTGTCCAACAAAGAAAATTTTTCGTAAAAGAATAAATAAAATGGCTTTAGAATAAGAAAAAGAAAAAGTTTTTCTTAGCAAGAAAATTTTCTGTGAAAAAACAATTAATTTGTTATAGTACATATAGTACATATTTTTAGCTTGACTAAAATACTAGAAATTTAATCTGTATAACAGGTTAAACAATTTATGAATGTTTATCAATGTAATATTCTGGAACGATTCGTGATTTCTAAATTTAAGACTTTGAAAAAAACATAATACAGTAAATCATTGAATTTGCTTTGACCTTTTAGTAAAAAAAATTTGTGAAAAATTTTTTAGTAAAAAAAATTGCAACTTGTACCGTATTAAATTGATTAATTTTTTTTTTTTGAGACTTTTTTGTCTATCTAACAAAAAATCGCAAATATTTAATATAATAATTACTTTCAATTCTTAATTAATAGTGAATAATTATGGTGAATAATTATACTTTATTTACTTGTAGTGATGAATATTATGGTGGCCTATGGGCAACATTTAATTTTGATGGTCTACAGAAATGGATAGAAGATTTAAAAGTTTCTAAAACCAGCACTAAGGATGTATCTGAAGTAGATTTAGAATTGGAAGAAAAATTTTTAAAAACTAGTAATGAATATTCAACTGTTGAAAATATTGAGGAAACATGGTATATTTCAAAGTAAGTTTGTTTTCATAAATGCATGTGTATTTGTGTTTTATTTTTTTTTTTAATTATGTTCTTATTATAGTGATGCAGATCTGCCAGTAGTTTCTTCAAAAGATACTCAGACTGATAGTACTGGAGATGGTAGTGGAAATGGTGATGAAAAATCTGATGATGATAAAGTTGAAAAAAAAGAAAATGTAAAACAATGGAGTATAGATCGTATAAGAAAAGAATACAGAAAGTTTAATATTGACTTGGCACCAAAAGTATGAAAATATAAAATATCATTACATATTAAATATAAGACAAATAATTATAAAAATTATATTCATAAATCATTAAGGAAATAATTTTTTCTTAATATGTTTAAGAATTAAATTCTGTTTGATAAATATATTATTTATTAAGTTTGAATTATTTGTTAATTAGTTTAATGATTATTGAATCCTTTATTTCTTGCCTTTCTATCATTTGCCAGATTTAAAATATTTATTTAGAATTAAAGGATTTAAAATATTTATTTAGAATTAAAGGTTTTTTATGATTTATATTCAGAATAACTATATTTTTAATCTCTTCTGCTTTTAAATGTATTTAATTATGTACAATGATTTTAAAATGATCTGAAAAAAAAGAAGTAGTACGTAATTGAATTTGAATTATCTGGATGTTATTTTGTCTATTTAATTGATATTTCAATTTGTTTAAACATTTCTTATTTGTCTTATATAAATATTTTTCTTATAATTATTTTATTTACATAAAAATATATTGTATTAAAAATTGCTCATCAATTAATCAGAATTTTATTTTTCTAAAACAGTTGTTGTTTGCACGAGGTGAACTGGTTGAGCTTTTAATCTCCAGTAACATTGCTCGTTATGCGGAATTTCGTGCAGTGTCTAGAGTAGCTACATTTATGGATGGGAAATTGACACAAGTACCTTGCTCAAGAGCTGATGTATTTGCAAATAAAACTGTTAGTGTTGTTGAGAAAAGAATGTTAATGCAATTACTCACTTCATGCATGGAGCAAGGTGCAGATAGTCCAGAATTTGATGGTAATTATTTGTTGGTATCATTTCTTTTCTTCGATTTAACTTAATTTTATAATATAATGTCTAATGATAATTTGTAGAGTAATATAATAAAGTAATAATATGTTGCCTAAAAAAATATACATGTAGAATGTTATGATAATATAAGAGTTGTATCTCTCATACATAATAATTATTTGCTTTTTAAAACAAGATAATTATATATATATATATATATATATATGATATCATATGTTCATTATTTGAAATAACATTGTGTCAAAATTAACATATATTAAACAAAATTTATTGAATTAATTTAAAATTCTATTACGAACAATAATTAAATAATAAAAAGAATAACATTTATAGGATAAAATGGCATTATTAGGAAATTGTGTAATCTAGTAAGATTTAAATCAATGTAATTTATTAATTATATTTGTTATTATTGTTTAATTAAACAATATTTATTCATAGGATTCCGTGATAAAACCTTCTTAGAATATTTAAATACAAAAAATTTGACACCAATTGTGCAGCATTATGTTGTTCAAGCGATTGCTATGGCTACTGAAAAGACCTTTTGTAGAGATGGTGTGAACCGCACAAAACATTTTTTAAATAGTCTTGGACGATATGGAAATACACCCTTTCTCTGGCCTATGTATGGTAGTGGAGAATTACCTCAGTGTTTCTGCAGGTATAATTATCTATTATTATATAATAATTTATTATTTATCTATTATTATATCTATTATAATGTGTTATTAAAACATGTGTAATAATTTATTATTATAATATTCAATATATAAATATCATAATTGATTAAAAAAATCATCACTCTATTATTTACAGATTATGTGCAGTATTTGGAGGAGTTTACTGTTTAAAAAGACAGCTTGATGGTGTTGTAATACATAAAAATAAATGTAAAGCTATAATTAGTGGCAAACAAAGAATAAGTTTGGAACATTTAGTTCTTGGTCAAGGTCATTTGCCACCGGAAGTTGTAACTTCCGAAGGAGAACAGCGGATATCACGTGGAATCTTTATTACGGATAGGTAATAATTATGAAAAATAAAAATTCGAACAATTAATTATAATTATGAAAAACAAAAAGAAGAATAATTATGTTGAACTATAATTTTAATAAGAAGTTGCAATTCAAAAATATTCTTTTTATGAAACTGAATTAGTATAATTGAGTAGTATAAACTGTAAAATATTAAGTTTTTTAATAAAAAGTCTTGAATTTGAAATTTTTATTTTTCAATATTTATTTTTCATTTTTTATAAATAGCATTTGCTAATAAAATTTTCAAATGTTTATTATAAAATATGGTTATTACAAAATGTTTATTGTAGGTCAATTATGCAAGGTGAGAAGGAAAATTTGACACTTTTATATTATCCTCCAGAACAACCTAATCAAGAACCTGTTACATTGATTGAATTGGGACCATCTACAAATGCTTGTCCTCAAGGATTGTGTATGTATTATATTTATAAAAAATTTATATGTGAAAAATCCAGATTTTGATGATTTGTTAATTTATTCCAAAATAGTTATGGTTCATATGACGTGTAAACGAACAACAAATGCAAAAGAAGACTTGGCCTATGTCGTCAATAAATTTTTAAAAGCTGAGCCTCTTGACCCATTAGCCATTCGTTCATCTATTCATAGCCATACACAGACTGTTTCTCCTGATAAGAGACATATTCAGGTATGTATATGTATATGTACAGGTAAATTTTCAGTTATTTTCTTATACATATAATAATTATTTCTAATCCATTTATTAAGGATCAAATATTTACAATACATTATGTACATATATTTGATATACTTTTTAAAGTAAATATAGCTACTAATACATTTATTTTTAAATTTTTATGAACTACAGAAAAATTATATCATTGAATTTGCATCATTATATTCTTCTAATTTACCTTAGAAATATCTTAGAATTATGAAATAAATTTCATTTCAAATTCACAAAAGAAATTGGAAGATACTTTGCTAATAATATAATGTTTCATTTTTTAAGTATTAAAAATATAAATTTGTCTATAATATTACTTGTGAAATAATTTTTAATCAATTATTTCACAAATAATATAGACAAATTTATAATTCAATGAATCTTTATCTTTCTTCTTTTATAAAGCAATTTTAATTTTTAACTAAAATTGAAAATTTGACAAACGATTAAAAATATTCCTTTGATGTTTAAAAATCAAATTTTATATGTAGGAGGGTGATCAAGATAACAGAGAAGAATCTACAGAAAGTCCAAAGCCTCAAGTTTTATGGTCATTGTACTTAAATTTACCTGCAAGTGATATTAAATTAAATGAATCCACGCCGAATAACCTTCATCTATGCTCAGGACCAGATTTAGAACTTGACTTCGACTTTGCAGTCAATCAGGTAAATTTTGTTTAGGTTATTATTTTATATTAACATAATTGAGCTCTTGACTTAAAACTCAAAAGATAAAAATTATATAAAAATTTCAAAAATTTCCTATTATAAATTTCCAAAATTTTTTAAGGCGAAGAGCATCTTTGAATCCATGTATCCTGATAAAGATTTTCTCCCACGTGCACCTGATCCAGAAGAGATTGTACTTGAAGGAGAGGAAGCACCAGGACCGAAATTTGAGGGAGACACAGAGGCTGAAGAAAAACAAGATGTTGAAAAAGCCGAGAAAGAAGATTAAATGATCTTTTTTCGTCTTTTTATCTTGGAAACACAGGCCAGCTCCCTTAGCCGCACACCTCTTTCTATCCAAAGTTACACGCGCCTTTTTTCATTTGAAAGTCGAAAACTTTTTATTCGAATAATTAACGAACATTGTTTTGTAACTGAATTGCCACTTGTGTCCATAAATAGACTACTAGGTATGTAAATGATATATATTATCTTAATTTAAAATACTTATTTAATTAAAGGTAAAATTATATTACTATATTATTATTATATTTTCGAAATTTCGATTATATAAAATATTGTTTTACCTAGCATTTTTTATAGGTGAAACTGTCGAATAGAAATTGTATCTCTTTGAATAATTTTCATTACTATTAATCATTTGAAAATTGTTCGTGAATTTTCGAATAAAATTGCAATCGACTGGCGCTCAAGTCTGCGTTACACTCGCTCTTTTATTAAATTACGGATCAATCGGCCGGAAGCATTAGTTTTTCTTTCTTTCTTTTCTGGTCAAACAAAAATTTATTTCCAATGTTGAGTTTCGAGGAAGTGAAATGTAGTTTTATAATAATATACAAGAGAGATGTGGAAGAACTGAACGAAAGATAGGTAGTATTTGTAAAGTAATTCTTCATTAAATTACATTAGATTTAAAATTAATCTTAAATAAAATATATATATATATATATATATGAAAATAATTCAATAATTTGTAAATGTAATCAATTTTTAAGTTAATCGAAAATAATTACATCACAATTTAGCAACAATTACATATATAAATCATTGAATTATAAAAATACAATGAGAAAATAAATTCTACAATAAATTCTCATTATAATCTTATTTTCTCTGCCCATTACACAAATGTAAAAAGAAAAAACACATCATTCCACGTTTCTCTATTATATCAATATAAAAGATATTATAATGTCTTTTATCTGATTATTAATACGTATTATACATCATTAGTGTATTTATTACGCATTATATTGCATAGCATAGTTTACTCATTATATATTATTAGTGTAAGAACAAATTTAGACTGCGAAAAAATCGTTCCTCGACTATTTATTTATTTTTTGAATTATTTAACTATTACTACATTATATTTTCACTATTTGTTATAGTAATTAACGTCACATAACTTTTATAATTATTTTTTCATTATTTTGTTTTTTAATATAAGTACGATAATTTTTTACTTAAACAATATTACATCAATTTTATATTACTATTTTGATTTTTCTGGTCGTTAACTATTTATTTGTTAAAAATTATTGCTTTACTTTTTTTTTCATTTAATTCACCGAGTTGAATTTCATTTATATAAATAAATACTTCTGTCAAATGTCAGTTTCGATTTTTAATATTGTTAAATTTATTTAATAAAGAAATTTTCTATTTTCTATTTTTTTAGACCGTATATTTGTTTTAGATAATTATATTTTTAATATTTGTATAACCAATTTTTTAATGAAAGCAAAGAAAAAGAAATGCTATCGGCTGGTTCCGCTCGTATACTATAAAAATTTCTAGACACATTGATCGTAGAGCGGCTTGGATGTCAGAATTGATGATCTTTTTCTCGCCGTTACTGCTTCGATGTGCGCGTATTTATTTGCATTTAACTGATAATACGCCGTATTCAGCATTGAAATACAGTAAACTGATACGAACTGAAATATAGTTTATTTTATCAAACTTATCTCCTGGAAAAATGATAGTGATTCGAATTCTGAAAGGAATTTTACTTTTTTCCTTTTATCGCTTTTAACTTATTCAAGTGTAAGAGATATTTATTTACATTGATCTGATGTTAAATAATTCTAACATTATTTCAAGTTAATTTTATCTTTTAGATACATAATATAAAAACATAAAATTTTTAAAACATTTAAGTAAAATTTTTTACTTAGTTTTAATCATAAATACTGATTTTGTGATGAATTTTGAACTTAATCACAAACAGAATAAATCCTTTCAGAATTTAGCTTTTACTTTTTCTGTGATTAATTTTTAAATAGGGAGATAAATTTTATACTTATTTGTTACTATTTCTTATGCTTTTTCGATGCTATTTCTTTTATTCTATTATGCTATACATGTTTGTTATTTTATGTATTGCTTATGATTTATATACATATAAAATGATAAAGTTTCACGTGCACATATTGTTGCATTCTACAAAACGAGTCAAAATAAATCTTATTTCAATAAATAAGTATTACAATGAAAGTTCATACAATTAAAATTATCTTCCGTTATTATTTTTTATTCCGTTGTGATACTAAAGCAAGCATACAAGCAAATTATATCTAATATTTCATATCCAGTTTTAACGATGAAGATGATGAATTTTGAAAACATTTATTAAATATATTAATTATATCAATACAAAAAAACAACATTCAATAATGAAAATAGCTACAATTTTAGAATTTACTTCAATACAAAATACTTCAGTAAAAAAATATCATATGCATATATTAATTATATTGGCCACAATTTTGTAAGTAAAAGTTGCAAATTCTTTTTTTTAATTTGTCCTAAAATAATTTATGAATAATTATTTTCACATAGTAATATTTATGTGATTGCAAACTTTGTTGCTTCATTATACTATAATACAGTGTAGGTCATTTTTGTTATAGAATTTTAACTTATTTTTAGAGCTCAATTTGCACATGTAGATTATAGACAAAAATATAACTGATTTATTTTCAATACTACAATAAGAATTATTACAATTCTATGTTCCTAACATTCTGTATAAAACGAAAGTTTTGAACAGTAGTAGTATAATTTAAATGTCATGGATCTTCATCTTTTAAATAAATATGTTTTATGTTATTAATTATTCGTTTAGTTTAAATGACCAGAAGGCAATTTCTCAAAACAGACAATTCAATAAATGCTTCAATAAATATTAAAATAAAAGAAATGTATGTGAAACAAATATTGACAAAATTACACATGTATTTTATCAATATACATGTAAGGTGGTTCATATAAAGTGTTATAAATTGTTCTTTCAGGAAATATAGCAAATATAGAGAATTTTGTTTTCAATTCAATGCTACCAAAGGCTTGATTATTTAAAAAACAAGACATTTTTCTGAGATAACTAGGAAGTTAAAGGGGATCTCCCTAATTTTTTCAAAATAAAATACTATATTTTTCTTTTCTTTTAAATAGCTCTTATAAAACTGAATTTACTTAGTTATTAAATAAAAGATTGTTTCTGTGGAGAATAAAAATTTGTTTTGTTCAACTTGTGTTTTAATTCGAGTATTTTTGTAAAACTTCTTAACTATCACAAATATTATTTGATCAAATAAGTATAAGTCAAACTCAATTGTGATCAAAGTAATATAAATCATAATTTAAAAGAAAACGTTTCGAAATTAATCCAAAATTTAATACTTAATAATCTTATATTGTATTTTTAAACATTTCAAGTGTTTCTTTTTAAAATTAATAATTTTGATTTATACTGGTTTGCCTGCCCAACAGAAGTATGTTAGAAGTACTTACTTTGAATATTTTATGTAGGTATTTTTTGTACATTATATGCATTGTGTATGTAGTGTTTCTTTTTAAAATTAATAATTTTGATTTATACTGGTTTGCCTGCCCAACAGAAGTATGTTAGAAGTACTTACTTTGAATATTTTATGTAGGTATTTTTTGTACATTATATGCATTGTGTATGTGTTTTTAAAAAAAATAAAAAACTGAATTTTTCAAAAACGTATAAAATCCGCAATTACGGTAGAAGAAAATTATAAAGGAAGGAAGGAAGGGAGATTTCACAGCATCGGGTGCTGCCGATTTCAGTTCGAATCCGCAATTACGGTAGAAGAAAATTATAAAGGAAGGAAGGAAGGGAGATTTCACAGCATCGGGTGCTGCCGATTTCAGTTCGAAAAGTAGTCAAAATGTACATATTTTTAAGTGGAATTCGTTTTACTAAATGTTCGAAATGGTCTTCATTTTTCTTAAATGAAATGATATATATCTCTTTCTTTTGACAGTTACTGTGTATTTTCAAATTGATAACATTTATTTAAAATATTTTTTATTGAATAATTAAAATAATAAATGTTCGAAATGGTCTTCATTTTTCTTAAATGAAATGATATATATCTCTTTCTTTTGACAGTTACTGTGTATTTTCAAATTGATAACATTTATTTAAAATATTTTTTATTGAATAATTAAAATAAATTAAAATAACAAATATTTTTCTAATGACGTATTCTTAAGTTAAGAAGCATTAATATTCGAAATGTTCAAAATTCATTATATTTTTAAATGTTTATTAAAAGCTTGTAGACAATTTACATAAATGATAGATTTATGAAAAAAATTAGAAAAGAAAAAAAATTTTATTATCTTTTGTGTATAAAAATAAGATAACTAGAATAAGTTTTATTTGTTACTTAATTTGGTAGCTATAATTAGAGATGAATTCAACAACAAAACAATAATATTTAATATTATGACTCTAATGGATCTCGAATGGTCAATGACTGTCAATGATTAATATATTCATTTATTTAGTAGTTTTGTTCTCTTACTTTTTATATACATAGCGAAAATCAAAATTGAAATCAGTATGTATATTATAAGCAAAACTGAGCTGTATTATATCTATTTAATATAAAGTACATATTGATACATTACATTGAAGCAAATTTTATATTTATTCATGTTGTAATAATAGAATTATTGACTTTAAGGCTTTAATTAGATGTAAAAGTATTAATATAAACAAGTAGAAAATTCAAATTATTGACAATTTTTATCTAATATCTATTTTCTTCGAATAAAAATATTAAAATTATTAAAGATCATTATATATTTTCTAATGGCAATATCTATCTGTTTTTAATGATCTTTTAATGATCTACTTGTTTACAAATCATTCTTTAAAATAAAATGATTATCAGAATCGTAAATATGTATAAATAGTACAAAAATTCTAAATAAGTCATCTCAAAATGATTTGAGAAACAAATATGTACATATGTATAGTAAATATGTATGTAAGTTTTTAAATAAATCTAAAAGCTAAGTTTTTAAATAAATCTAAATCTTAAACAGCTCAATCTTTAAATATTATTATGTATAAATAAAATACATCAACTATCATTCATATATATATCCAAGTTATTATATACAAATATAACAAATTTTTACTATTGAAGCATATATTTCAAAAAATGTTTACCTCACGCATAGGCTTAGAATAAATAATTCTTTTGAAATCGAGATTTGATAGATCAAGTGTTTTAAATTCACCGTCAATAATTAGTTCTGAAATTGCTCTGCCTACTGCAGGTGATTGTTGAATTCCATGGCCGCTAAATCCAGTTGCAAAAATTAAATTTTGATGATATGGATGTACTCCGATTATTCCATTTTGATCAAAAGTATTGTATTCATAATACCCTGCCCAAGAGGACCTTAACTGTAAATATAAAAATATGTAAATTATAAAATATAAAATATTAAATGTTAAGTAAATCATATTCAAAACTAATTTACAATATGTTATATTTAATGTTAAATATTTATACTATATAAAATTAATAATTTTAAGTGTAGGGATAATTTGTATAAATGTTCCAAGATTCAAAAACTTAGAACGGATCAGAAAATTTGAGGAGGATCGAGTAAGATTGTATCGAAAAGTATTGAATAACTAACTGACTAACTATGGTCAGTTTAATGGCGTGTTTTCGAAGCAAATTGTTGTATCCGCAAATTGTTGTAATCTAACATCTCACAAATATATATATATATATATATATATATATATATATATATATATATATATATATATAATATACATTGATGGCTTCTTCGATAAGCACAAGCGACAAGTCTGGATTCAGATCAATTCAACACAATGATCGATTCGATGCCGATGATTTGAAGCAATTAATTCAAAAATCTGAGAGTCAGTTGTTAAAAAGAAGCTGAGTTGCATCTAACTATTATCAAATTATTAATCCGAAGTCAGATATCAATACTTTATAAATATTTCTCGAATCACAAGCAATATAAGAATATCCTAAATTTTTCCTACCTATTTTGTATTCATATTATCTCTAGTTCAAATGATAATACTATCAAAAATTTCTAAATTTATTCTAAACATCTTCCTTGGCAAGAAATATAATTTATATTTTATTGAAAACATTAGCACTTTAAATATAAATTTTTTTTCTGAAAGCTGCGTTTAAAAAGAAAATCAAAAAATAGAAAAATTTGTGTAAACTAAACAAACCTTTAATTTTTCGAAAACTGGAATTCTTTGCGCAAGTATAGGCCAAACTTTTTCATCAAAGTAATCGTGATCAACATTTAAATCTTCAATGCTAGGTTCTTCAGATTCCTCTGGTGATCTTCCACAAATATAAGTACCTGCTAGACCTTCTCTCCTAAAATAAATATTAGAAAGATATTATATATCATATTGTGCAATAATATGTTATCTTTATATTAATATGTTATATTGTGCTATGTTGTTAATAATATGTTACAATACTTATTATACAGTAAGTATAACAGCCAGTTGACACGATACGTTTTACAAACACAAACAAAAAACATTGTGTGAACTGGCTGTGAAATAATCAGATATTCAGTTTCAAGATATTAGTTTCAAGATATTAGTTCATAGAAATAACTTTTTATTTTGTGAGCTTACCTGAAATATGTTCCAGTATAATCTATTGTTAATGGAGTATTTAAACTTGGTCCATCAGGACAATGAAAACAATAAACATATCTTTTCCTATGATATTAATAATATTTATGTCAGAATTACATTGATTAGTAATATAAATTTTTATTTTGTACTTATTCGAGGTGCTTAATAATTATGATTACCTTGGTTCAACAGGCAAACATATTTGTTCTAATTTATTTTCTGCTTTAACATTAGCTACAACTTGTCCACTGAAAGCACCAGCAGCCACAATGCCAACAGAAAATTTCATGTTATGTATTTCACCTTCTTTCGTTTTTATCTGAAAAATTAAACAATAATAGAATAAAAATAATTAAAGATCTACATATTTTTCTACATATTTCTTGTAATATTATAATATTAATTTCTTGTAAAATTACATTCTTGGTAAGCAAATATCTACATATTTTTGAGTAGTACAAATCTAGCATTGAATATTAAAAAGTAAAATGATAAGTAATATATTATTTCAACAAAATTAAATTTGAGTCTTACAATTAATCCATCCAGTACATCTCCAGACTCTTTATAAAAGAATCCTTGTACCTCTCCGCTGATATATTTTGCTCCCAAAATTATTGCTTTTCTTTTAAAAGCAGAAAGGAGAGCCCATGGATCGAACCAACCTTCTTTCTCTAATCCTAAACAACCTAATTCAATACCTTCTGTATTTATCCAAGGAAATACATCTTTTAATTTAGCAGGTGATAGTAAAATATTTTTTGCTCCAAGAAAATTTTGTAATTTAGAATTTTCTGCTAATGTTGCAGCTCCTTTTTCAGATGCTAATGTTAAATATCCATATGGATGAAAAGATACATCAACTGGAGGTTCTCCTTCAATGCCCAAATAGCTATTAACATTACGTAAAAATTCTGCACCAAAAAGAGACATTTCAATATTTTCTTTCAAAGAGAATTGTTGACGTAGACCTCCAACAGAAAGAGTTGTCGATGCTGTAGTATACTAGAAATAAATATTAATTTTGTTAAATTCTTATTTCTTTATTTAATTGTAGCTTTATTACTTGAATTCAATTAAACAAATTTCAATCTTTTAGAATAGGACAATCTTTTAGAAGTCCATTTTTATAAAATTACATATTATATTCATTTATTATATTGTATTACTTCTGATAAATAGGATCTTACCATAGGATTTCTCTCTACTACTACAACTTTGAACTCATCTGCATAAATTCGTTTTCTTAACCAGTAAGCTATAGAACTACCTATTGCACCACCTCCAATTATTACAACATCACATATTTTTGGAACTATTTGTGGTCGGCCCATCCACTCTGTTAATATATCGTCAACATCCCTTACAACAAGAGCCTCGTTTACTTTTTCCAAATTCTTTTGTATTCCTTTTGATATTATCGACTTGGAATCCTTTCCAAATGGTATTATCTTCTTTGGAGTATCCTGAGAAATCATATAAATATAATATATTAGATAATTAAATATATAAAATGGTAAATATCACTTATAACTTAGAATTCCATGTAGATATATAGAAAAACTTTTATTAATATGAATTTCACAATTTAAAAAAAAAAAATCATATAAATATAATATATTAGATAATTAAATATATAAAATGGTAAATATCACTTATAACTTAGAATTCCATGTAGATATATAGAAAAACTTTTATTAATATGAATTTCACAATTTAAAAAAAAAAATGTAACATATATTGTTTTATTCGGCTAAAAAAGCAATCTGTTATTTAATATTGCAATAATTGACAAATATACTTTCTCATTTAATACAATATATATCGCTTGTTTGCTGTAATAAAGACAATACAAAATTTAAAATTATTGGTACAAAAAAAAAAA
>NIPQ01093025.1:61025-71418 GCA_002806875.1 Lepidotrigona ventralis hoosana
ATATAATAAATATATTATAATTAATAAATATATTTATATATATACTTTATCTGGAATTTTCATTTGATGGTAAACAGATTAATGAATTAATATAAATACAACAAATATAATGAATTAATATAAATACAATAATATAAATATAAAAAAATTATGAATTAATATAAATGCAACAAATGTACATTAACATACATACATTAATAAACAAATATCTTTTCCTTTCCTCTTTTACAAATTTTGAAAATACAATAAATATCATTTTATACACTTTGTGCAAATAAAATATAATAAAACTTATTAATCAACATTTAATATTGTGAATTATTAAATGTGTAAAATACTAAAAGTATTTTTTAAGTATTATTAAAAAATATATTTTAAGTATATATATTTATACTATAATATAATACTATAATATTTATATATAAGTATTATATAGTTTAAGTATTATTAAAAAAAAGTAAAAATAAATTGCACAGAATCAAAACAAGTAACATATATTAAATAACAAATAACAAATAATGAAACAATTAACCTCAATATTTGTTTCCATGATATTACCTTTTTCGAATAGGTTCTTTTCGTTTGTGAAAATACGCATCTTTGTAGAAAATTATTTTGTTCTTCCAGTTTTACGAGAAAACGCAACATTTTCATGATCGTTCAAGTTTTTCACTAAACTCAAGACTAAAATTTTATTGCCATTGCTACGTTAACCTCACAATAAAATTTTATTGCCATTGCTACGTTAACCTCACAATTATATAAAATTTCTTGCGCGTGATAATATTAAGATAAACGTTAAAAGCTTCGATAAGTCTTTTTTTTTTGACAAATTACATTGAGATAACGCACGCATCTTTGTTTGCAAAAACTTTATTTTATCGCAATTTAATACGCCATTGCAGTTCTTTATTTAGAAGTTCATTTAATTTTGAAAAACTTGTTATTATTCCTATTGAAATATATTGCAAATTAAATATACCAAATAAATTAATAAATTAATAGAATTAGATTACAATACACATGAAAAACTTGTTTATAAAATGAGATATAACAGTAAATTTGTAAAATGAAACAAACCACTTATCATACGTAGTATATATTACATACATATTATAAATAATATAATACCTATTTGTTTTAATTATTTAATGTTTTCCACACATTCAAAAATTTCATTTATATATGTATGTACATTTATGCATGCACATTTGATAATTTGTTTTAAAGTTTTTTTTTAAAAAATATGATAAGGTATGAATGGGAAGTTTTTAAGACAATTATAATTCTATTAAAATAACTATATTTATATGTAACAACAGCTTAATATATAACGTCAATATTTATGTATACACTTCTTTCAGTTTGTTATAAAAAAAACATGAAACACAGTATTAAATACAAAAATCATTTATATTTAAACTAGTTTCATAATTTAATTGCTGTTGTAATATTTATTTTTTTTTTTTTGTAATAAAGTAAGCCAATCTCGCAATTTACAGTAAATCACAATAATTCTTTTCAAAGAAATATTGTTATAAATAATCAACCTTTGTTATTTTGTCCATCGATCATGTTACACGGAATGAGAACTAATTTTGGAATCATTCCAGGTGGTGCAATAAATTGTTGAGTACTCTGAGGTATATTACGCCCAGAATACTTAAGCTCTGCTTCTGTGACTATTTTACAAATATTCATTTTAATATCTGCTTGAGCCTTTGGAGGGAGCCGTTTGACAGTTTGTGCCATACTATCGAAGAAAAGTTCTATACTACTTTTCCCTTCAGGGGCCAGGTAGACTTGGTCATAATTATTTTGCGTGTCCTAGAACATACAATGTTAAATTATGAAACGATATTAATTATAAAATACTATAGTTTGTTAAAGTGAGTTCAGTCAGCACTGTAAACAAAACTTAGTTATCAATAGCTAAGAGTCTAAGCTATTGGTAAAGATAAAAAAACCAAATAAGCTAGCTAATGACAGCCACTTGTTGAAATCAAGAGATTTTAATTGTATAAAACTGACTTTACTTATTATGTCCTTCATATTTTTATTTCTGGAGTTAAAAAACGCAAAACACACTCCTGCCTTAGTCATGTGCATCTATTTACCACTACTGACTCAACTTGTGAGGAATGGACTATAGTTTTGTACCATTTCTACTTACTTCAACTTTAGAACTTTTTACAGAATTATTTGCAGCTGGTGTAGTAACGAAAATTGGCGTATCAACTGTTTTATTTTTAAAAGGTGAAGTTTTCAAAATACTGTAAGTTGTAGGCACCGAATCCAATGAATCAATTTTTATTTTTTTTGGTCTTATTTTTCTATATTTTGATTGAATTTGTTGAGCATATGAATCAATATCATGTTGTACTGCGTTTTCTACTTCTATACTTTTCACTACATTATCGCCATTATCATTTAATTCCATAGAATCACGATCCAAAACTGGATCTGCAGTTGTTTCTTCTAAAACTTCCAAATATTCACTATAGTCCTCATCATTGCGATCTTCTAATTGTTCTAAAAGACCTTCAGAACTAATTCCACCTGCGTTTATATCCTGTATGTAGTCTTCAGTTAACTCTATACTTTGAGGTTGATAATCCGATTCATACCTAATAAATAAACATTTTCATTAATATTTAATTATTTTATCTGAGCAAATAAAGATAATACACACACACATATATATATATATATATCGTGCAAATTTAATAAAATTACTATTAAATAAAAACTTGTTAGAAAAATTACATAATACTCTTACGGAAACTTTAAGAAACTAAGATGATCTTCAAAAATCCATTTCTTTCTACGAACACCTTTCTCTGTCTTATTCTTATATTTAAGTATACGGCAGTAAGTATCCCTTAAGTTTTTCCATCTTAGTCTCACCCAAGTGGCTAAAAACATATTGATTATATTTACATACATGCCAGTTTACAAGAAATAAAGTTAAAACACCTTGCAAGAAATATAAAAAAAATGTTACATAAATATATACATTCTTCTAATATCATAATATCATGATAAAAAAATTATACAAAAATAAGACAGAACATTTTCATGCAATGAAAACAACTACGTGTTCCTTCAAATATCATTTAAGTGCCGCAGTAAATTTTTTCCTAACACAGTGTTGAATATTCATGTAAACGTGTAAACTTGGAAGTTATCATCCGTTGCTGCTTACGTTCTTCTAGGTGAATATCCGAACATCATTTTTCTCAAACTGAAACTTTCGTGATATTCACCGTAATGAGATCGACGAAACGAAATTGCCGAGCACATCGTCGAAATCACATAGAAACATCAAGGCAAACGTTTTGCCAGTAAGTGAGAAACAGTAACGTATATCAACAAGCGTGCAAGAATTATCCTAAAAAAAGTCAGAAAAGGAAAGTAGTTCGTACGATCGAGACCAAGTTCATCCGAGATCCTCTTCCAAACCTTCTGTCGAAATTCCTGAAGTTTGACGGAGGAACCTTTCACTTCGGCGCTGTATAAAACTGGATGTTGTTTTATCGCTTCGATGATCTTCAGCGAAATTTTATGCGAATCAGGCGGCATCGTCGGCACCATTTCGTCCGTTGAAAATCGCTCGAAGAAGTAAACTAGTCGTCGTCAATGTTGAAAACTCGATCCTATGTTTTCGATTCGATGACCGAACGAGGATCTCTCTGTCACGTGAAAATATTCGATTCACGATATATATATATATATATATATATATAAATACTTAAGAAAATCTACTTAAGATCGTGAAATAAAATCGAACCGATCTCGTTTATTTTTTACTATTAATTACGAATTGGGTAAACAAGTAGATCAAAATCTCAAATCATGTAGATTTGATATTACGATCAAATTTTTTTTTAAAACAAATAAAAACTGAAAATTTTTTGCTTGACAATGGAATTGAAAGTTGGATTTTTTGGTTAATTTGAATTTTATATGTTGTCTTGCCACGAATGTTGTTGTTCGAGTTAAATAACAAGATCTGAATGATTGTGATTGGAAATGTTTCTTTCTTTAATTGTTGAGGCAGTTAAGCTTTGTGTCGCGTCCTAAAAATCGCTCGTTAAGTGTGCTGAAAAACAAAAGACCCGTAAATAAAAATGACAATCGCCATTCTTTGCAATCAACTAAAAACTTCCGTCACGCTGTTTAACCGGAAGCCCTCGACTTGTGTTTTTTTCCCACTTCGTGTTATATGTTAGTACATATCACGTATCGATATTTGAGAATTTTGCCCTAATCAGGTTCACTTTTTTTTTTGTTTGCTTTTCGATGTAACATTTAATTTCGGTACTGTTGCCATGATATGCCTTAATATACAGGGTGTCCCGTAACTGATGATTCAATTGAGCAGGAGCTGATTTTACATGAAAAAAAAAAAAAAAAAAAAAAANAATATATCAAGTATATATATCTGTGTCTAATTAATTCTCAAATGTAACAGAGAAGAATAATTAACGGAGGATATTTTATGGATGAATGAAAACAAGTAAAATGTAGAGTACAATTTTCTCGTAAGATGCTTCGTTTTCGAGAGAATCGAGTTTGAAAATTTATCAAGTACACGTTAACAGGTACAAGGCGATCTTCAACGAAATATATTTAAAAGTTATTATTTTCTTGAAAATGAGGCCTTAAACGAAAAGATTTCGTTCCATCGTTTTCACTTATTTTCGCGTTTACGGTATCCTCGATTATTCACGTCTATTCAATACGGAATTAACTAAATTCAGGTATTGTTGGGAAATTTTTAAACTCGATTTTCTCGAAAACGAAGGCTTTAACGAAAACATTTTATCTTTTCTTTTCGTCTCGTTTTCTTACTCATCTCCATTCGAGATTATCACCAGTTATGGGACACCCTGTGTATAAAAGAATTCATATATTATTAATGCATTATATGTAATAAATTTAAAACAAACATACTAATTTTATATTAATATATACCATATAAATCATAAAAAAAAAATTGTAAAACAATAAGGTGATAACAAAAAAAAAATTACAATTAAAAAAATTATATGTTCTATTATATGCTTAATGTTGTTTTATATATTGCCGTTTTACTGTATAACACAATGATGTATGAATTGTATCTGAAAAATTAATAATTTGTAAACGAGCGGTTTGTGAATTTCATGATTTTTATGATACATACAATACCATCTTGCTGTGTTATATAGTTCATGACTATGGACTTAATTTTAAGCTTGGTTAAGTAGTCTTCAGATAGATATCAAGAACGAAATCAAGAAAATTAATATTGAACTTAAAAAAAGAAATGGCACAATTACCATCACCATTCATTAGCCATACTAGAAAAGTATGTAGTCTTTACAAACGTGCTTTACGCGCGATAGAAGATATGAATATTGAAAGACACGAATATAGGTAAAAAGAAATGTTTTAATTAAATTTAACTGTGTATAATTATTTTCTTTTTATGTTCTAATACGAATCGCTAGAAATAAGCATAAATTTTATTCGATGTTGATAGCTTTTACTTTAATCGATGTTTGTTTTTTGAAATAATTTTATTTGTTTGTTACTTGTTTTGTTATATAATCATTGTTTTATTAATGTATCATTGTTTTGTTACGTATCATTAATGTAATCATTGTTTTATTATGTATCATTGATGTATTGATAAATTATTATTTATATTAACTGATGATCTATCAGTTACACAAATTTATATTCTTCGGTCTGACAAATTTATATTCTGAACTTTTTTGAATATTTTATAATGTTTTTTTATGTATTATATACATTTAATTAAAACTTTCCACAAGTATTCTACAATTGTCTTTTTTTATTATATATATTCAACTGTTCACTTGAAGTTCTATTATTTTGTTGTGCATATAATAATGTTGTAAACTTCTAAGTTATAATAGTGTATTCTAAACTTTTTTTTTAAAAATATTTTACACTCATCTTCTTTTTATTATATACGTGTAACCATTTACTTCAAGGTTTAATATTTATTATTAATTATTAAAATGTTGTAATATTGTATTGAAAGAATTTTAGAAATATTATTATATCAATATGTATTATTTTAATCTAGATACAATGCAATATTATTAAGACAACGTTTCGAAGAAAATCGAAATATAAAAGATCTTCGCGTTGCTAAAGAATTATTATTGGCTGCAGAAGAAGAATTATTCCAAAATAAACATCCTGATCCATCAGTCTTTCCTAATAGTCCAGGCGGGATAGCTCATGGACGTTTTGTAGACCCGCCAGATTCTGTAATGGATTTCTGGGATCCAGTTCAAAAAGCTAGATATCCGAAATATTTTGCACAAAGAGAGAAACTTAAGGAAGAATATGTAAAATTATATCAAAAATTGTATGCCAATCCTCCTAAAGAAATCAAAAAACCCAGTTAAGTGATTCAACTAAAACGCATTGTTTATGTAGATATTATAGTGAAAATAAAGTTGTTTGTTACGTGTATTGATTTTGTTATTTCATAACGACTAGGAATAGAAAGCATATATATATATATTTTAAATAGTCTTTGGAACATTTTGGACATTTAAATCTGAAATTATAATCATTTATAAAGTTGATTGTTATAAATCTTAGTGTGAATAAATTCGACAGCAATAATAAAATTTAGACATAATTTAGTTAGATTGCTTCTAGTAGTTTTGTGAAATGTCTGTGGTAATGTGTTTGATAATTTATGTTAAACAAATGAAGTGAAATAATTACAGTGAAGCAGCATGTACAGTAGTAGTATGTGTTTAGTTCTCAAATGTATTTAAATTCATTTTGTTATTAATTTTTGTATTAATATTGTTAGTAATTCCATAATATCTTTGGAAAATAAAGTATCTTGTTTATATATGTTAATTTTATTGTTATAGGTATTGTTATAGGTCATAGTTAGTTTAATATTTGTTATAGGTCAAATTGTTATAGGTAATAATCGTTATAGGTCATAGTTAGTTTATATATATTAATTTTATTGTTATAGGTATTGTTATAGGTCATAGTTAGTTTAACGATGTTCTGAGAGAGAGCGTAGCTTTGTACTTAAATCAAATTGTAGACTTGCAGATCTAGTATTTTATTCTGTGATGAACATTGTAAACCGCACAATATATGTATACATTTTTTAGGTTTCGATCAATGTTACTCATTATTTATCATTTTTATTTAATATTCTCAAAAGAATGGCTAATTTAGAGGTATATAAAGAACAATTGCAAAAGATTCGTCAATATGCACGGGAAAATGGTATTGCGGAAAATGAAATTGATAAAGCTTTACGGAATTCCTTTCGTATTCTCGAAAAGAAAGAGAAGAAAGTTAATCTTTGTTTTATTGCCAAAAGTATGGTTGTAATATTATTTATAATAATTGTATGCTTCATATCTTTTGACAAAAAGTTTTTAGTAGTGATGTTAATGAGGAATTTGCAGAATTCCATCTATCCAGGCTTAAAATTACTTAGAAAAATAGCTGTGCCGGCAATTCAGCATTATCCTTCTTTATCTGGTATGTTGATTTACGTGACGTTATTACAAAATTTTTCTTGTATGAAAAATCCTTTATATGATCATAGAATTATATGTATAATGTAAATTATTAAAAAATTGTATGTAATAAAAATATATTTAAATGTAAAAGATCAGCAGTTACTTTTTAAATCTCACATCATTATGATAATGACAACAATTGATTTCAATAATACTTTTTAGTTTTATTAAAATTTTATATTGTTTTTATTTTACGTATTATTTTATAGAATTATATGATGAATGGTGCATATTAGAAAATCCATATTTTTATGTAAATGATATGGATTGCGGACCCTGTAGCGTTGTACATTTCATACCTGACTTAACTGGTCATCATATATCTAGATCATTTAATCTTGGAATTCCTTATATAAAAACAGAAAATTTTTCGGATATTCATATGAAAGATATACAAGAATTATTGTGGCAAAATTCTGAAGTATTTAAAACAGATGCTATGAAAGTATTCTCTAACAATAAAACTTACAGGTACCATATATATACATAAACAAAAATATTAAAGAGCTTAAATAAAAATTTTAAGCAAAAGATATATCATTTTAGAAATATTCAAGATGTTATGGAAAAAAACATGGATTTAAATCTTTCCAAAAATTTATATAATCATGTTACATGGAGAATTAATCGCATGGCAGCAGGAAGAATTTTAAGAAAATTATTCCCAAAACCTATTGATACACCAAATTGGTGGGAACAAAGTACAGAAAAATTTATTTTTTTTGATGAATCAAAATCACCACCTTACTCTTTAGTACGTAAGATATTATCTTTTGGTCTGCATGAAATATTGCTTCATAAAAAATATTAATTATTATATATATGTACAAATGTAAAATGTTCCTGCAAAAAAATATTGTAATACTTGAATATATGTATACATTATTAGTTTAAAAATAATGTTATGTTAGAAATAATTATTTTGTTTATAGAATAACTTTTTTAATCAATACTATTTTCAAAACTTTAGCCAAATACTGAATGTAGTAATATAATGATAAGATGTACAACTGGTACAAGGTTGATAAAAATGATAGCAAGCTCAGAATGTAGTGCATCTTGTGAATCCTTTACAGTGTTATTATCTGCTGGAAAAACTTGTAAGTACGTTAATATATAATCATTTAAAGAAGATATAATTAATTTAAGTTTGATTATTTAAACTATTT
Source organism: Lepidotrigona ventralis hoosana (assembly GCA_002806875.1). Taxonomy (NCBI): domain Eukaryota; kingdom Metazoa; phylum Arthropoda; class Insecta; order Hymenoptera; family Apidae; genus Lepidotrigona; species Lepidotrigona ventralis. The sequence continues at coordinate 69,781 of NIPQ01093025.1, forward strand.
ACTTTATTCTTGATATAACATTAACAAACTTTTATTTACATTTGATTTAAATAAATGTTTTGAATATTACATACATGATAATTAATATTGTTTAAATATTTGATTACCAGAATCATATTTCTTTTTAGTATGGTATAACTGGTGGTATTGGCGACCAGTCAGCCTTCCAGCTTTAAATTCAACTAGTATTACCATTAGTTATATGACTTCATTCTGTTGAATTATTTTTTGAGGTAACTGAATTAATTATTTTATATAACTAAGTTTTCTACTAAAAAAAATTCTGTACACTAGTATAGTTGTTTTTATTACTATTCCTTCTCCTCAAACAGTATTTTAAATAATTGATTTTATGAAAAATTTCATAAATGAAGCAATACATTAATATTTATAAAATAACAGTTTAAATTTGTGCTCATTTTGTAAAATTGTAATAAATGCTTGATATTATAGTACAAAAAAAAAAAACATATCAAATGCACAATATATGACACAAGTTAAATTACAATTAGAGAAAAGTAAGAAATCTAATAGTACATATTTATGATTTTGACATAACAGTATATATAATATCATATATAAAATTTTATTTATTGGAAATGAATTTTTTAAAACTAATTTAAGTTTAAATACTAAATATATTTTTTTAAATAAATAAATTTTTATTTAAAATTCTTCTCTAAGGTTTAATCATACTTTTGTTGTACTTTTTGTTTAAATATAATAGGCACTAATGGTAATATAGCACATATACATAATACTATAATACTATTCCATGACCATGCGTCAGTAGATGACGTTAAATTTTGCAATGTTTTACCTGCTTGAATGGCAATAAAAGATGGTGGAGCAACTCCAAAAAAAGTGCCTAGAGCAAATGGTGCAAGAGGAACTCCAATTACAGGACTGGCTAAATTTATAAACCAATTTGGGAGTAATGGAGTTATTCGAAGAAATAGCATGTAATTGAAAAGATTATTTTCGTTCTTCTTTACTGTTAACGACCATTTTCTTGCTTTTTCTGGGAAATATTTAAAAAGTAATTTACGTCCCAAAAGTGATGAAAGAAAATAGCACAGTGATGCTCCTACTGCACTGCAGGTGCATACTAATAACCAGGCTAAAGGAAAGGGGAAAAGAAAACCAGAAAGGATTGAAAGGAAAATAGAACCTGGAATAGCAAATGTTTGTAAACTAAACTTATGTTAAGGGCTCTTCTAAATTGTACTATTAAATTGCACATCGACTATATGTTAATATTTGAAAAGAAATGTATATTATATATGAAAAATAGAATATAATCTAGGTAAATACGAAATGATATGTTTTTAAAGTCTATAAATTGTTTTGAAATTAGAAAAAGACAGTTATTAGAAAAGGATACAAAATATATGTAATAAACAATCCAGCGAGCACTTGAAAATAATAAAGATCTTTATATCGTCCAAGAAGTTTACCTAAATTTTTAGCTTCTTCAATATGTAATGGTAATTTCATATGTTGTCGTTCATCTCTGAAATATAACAGATTCAAATATCTCTCTATATGAAACTTTATTATAATCTTTTCTTACTCTGCAAGTTCCGGAAAAGTAGTATAAACATAAAGTAATGCTGATAATGAGGTAATAAAGATCAC
>NIPQ01093026.1:0-27618 GCA_002806875.1 Lepidotrigona ventralis hoosana
TCCCATTAGTTTCCGTATAATTACTTGATTCTTCTAATCCAGCAAGACGAGATACAACAGCAGTTTTTCCCACTCCAGATCTTCCGACCATAAAAATTTTATAAGTAACTTCTTCAATTGAAGATGGTAGAGGAGGTCTTTCAAGAATACCTAAACAATTTTACAAAGAGAAATGATCAACGAATTAAAGATATAATATAAAGTATCATTTATATGATTACAATTCTTTACCATAAAATCTCCTTTTTTTCGACGTGCTTATATAAAAATGATGCATTAGTGATTCCCCTTCCACAGAATGCAACCCGTTCACATTTATTGCCGTCATGATATAATTCTTTAAAAAATCAAGAGATGATATGGAAACCTGATAAATCTTTAATAAACATTGGTAACAATATTAGAGGTACTGTGTGATTCAGGTTACGGCGTAGTAATTCTATCTTGAAGATGTTCGACTAAGTCAACAATTTCAATCATATATATATTCAATTATCGAAAAGAAATAAAAGAATAAGCACCGTGAGGGATCCTTTTTCTTTCGCATAATAAATGACTATCAATTTCTACTATATTTTTTCAAATATTTTCTTTCTATATGTTTAACTATATATATTCAATTATCGAAAAGAAATAAAAGAATAAGCACCGTGAGGGATCCTTTTTCTTTCGCATAATAAATGACTATCAATTTCTACTATATTTTTTCAAATATTTTCTTTCTATATGTTTAACCAACTTCAAAATATAACACGTTTCAACAGGCGTGACAACTTAGATTAAAAATTTGCATGCAACTACACAGATTCTGTGAATCTCGCGTACATATATGATATCTCGTCGAATTGGATAAAATCCCGCCTTCGGAGAACCAATGAAAATTGCAACGCTCTATCACCACAATAGGGAGAAATAATTCCATCGGCAGTGAAGTTGGCGTTAGTTCAAATAAATGCCACATTGACCAATAAAATCCATTTACAACACGTAACGCGTTGTTTGCAGTTGTATCGCCATATTGTATATTTAACGCGGGTCACTGGCGCGTGTATGGGCTTCTCGTAAGATTTCCTGTCGAATAAGAGTGTGTGAATTAACAAGGATCGTGAGATATAACACGCAATGGATCTGGAAAAGTTGAAAGTGGCCGAATTACGGACAGAACTCTCACAGCGTAGGCTCGATACGAAAGGCGTCAAGTCAGTGCTTGTTGAGAGACTTCGTAAGGCGATAGAAGAGGAAAATGCAAACCGTAAGTCACTCTCTTTCTAATCTCTAATTTTGCTCCGTCCGATATTCTTCTAAATACGATATCTCTCGTCCTGTGATCGACGTATTCGTACACTCCAATGTTGACAAACATTCGAACGAGCCAGTAATAATTCGCCTAAAGTGTGCTATTATTTTTTTCTGTCCAAATTATTTTATAATGGAAGGCGATAACCTATTTATCGCTGTTAAAATTAATCGATAATCGTGAGGAATTCGGTTTCAGTGTTTTTAGTGTCGAGTAGACGCGATCTGTGCGCGCTTTTCTTCTGTTTACGTGTGAAACGGCACACGACGCCACTATGTTTCTTATAGATTTTGAAATTTAGCAAATTTAATTTTACCTTCACTGTAATCATGTTGTTGGCTTTTTAATTAATATCCGCGATTGGAATAGAGTTACAATATTTAATCTGTCATTTAAATAAATGTTTTAATGTAAACGCTGCGTCTCATTAGAGTATTATATTTTTGAATATTCTGTCTTTTCGTGAGTTATTGCAACATAAATGTTTTTTAAATTATAGAAGTAAATCAAGGGAAAGCAAATGCCAGTACAGAAGACATGCATGATGATACAGTGCAAGAAAATGAAAGATCGACAAAAGTACCACAGACACCAAAAAAGTCTAGTAGATTGTCAAAAACTGCTCCTGTGATGACACCAAAGGAAGACCCTGTAAAAAAATCCTCTAGGAGGACTCCTAGAGTCCCATATTCTAGCAGAAGAAGGACATCTCCAAAGAAGGCAGATCAGAATGACATGTCTCGCGAACCATCGCCTACAATATCTGAATCCGCTTTGGCAGAGGAAGCCATAGCAGAAGAAGGTTCTATGCAAGAAGAAACAGTCACGCAGGAAGAACCTATTGTACAAGAAGTAACTGCAATACAAGAAGAAAAGCTTTTATCACCTAAAAAGGATGAACAAGAAGAAACAAAAGATTTATTGCTAAGTATAGAAAATAAAGATATAAATTCTATGAGAATAATAAAAGACGATGAAGTAAAGAATACAAATGTTGATGAAAATGAAAAGAATACAAATATTCCACTAGTATGCTCTGTAAAATCACCAGTTGATTATAGCGATACAGATGTTTCAGTTTCAAAAGAGTCATTAGACGACAAAGATGAAACAGATCAAAAGCAAGAATTAACAGTAATTAAACTGACTCAAGAAACAGTAGAAAACATACATATAAAAGAAAGTCAGAGCACTGTTCCAGAAGCACAAGAAAATGAGAAATCAACCATAATTAATGATGCACGTGATAAAATAGATACAAATACAAAAAGAGATACTATTGAACATGAGGAGGAAAACATAGAATCTATAGATAATGATCATATTGTAGAATCTATCAATGATACTAAAATTGCAGACATTCCTGACCCAGAACAACAAATAAATGAGTTGCTTGAAGAAGATCAAGACATAGATATCAATGAAAGTGACGAATTAAAAGAAGAGGAGTTACTAGAAGATAAAACAATCCTGTCAACTAGTGAAAAAGAAATGGACAGTAGCATCGAGAAAAAACAAAGTGAAGAGGTATATTTTATAAATTAATTATAATATATATATATATATATATATTGCTTGTACTGTTATTTTGAACTTAATTTATTAAAACGCTTTAATTTTTCTAGCAGTATTGAAACTATCATTTTTGTATTTTTACAATGTTCATTAGCTTTATCTGCTATGTACTTTATGCGGCGTAATCCGCGATCTCACTAAAATGTAGAGGACTGCAATTGAAACGAACTTATTTATTATTTACATATTAAAAGCGTATAAATTTCAGTTTATATTTTAATTTTTTAAATTTTATATATTTAGAAATTAAATTTGGAATAGAGAGATGAAAAATTCGTTGATGGACGTTTGAGATCGCGGATGTTTTTCAAAAATTATTACGTCCTCTACATTTTATTACATAAAAATCTTACTGTATCTACAGGAAATATTATTTTTAATCATTGACCTATTTTCGTTTACGTGGAAAGGATATAGAAATGTCTGAAATTAAACATGAAGAAGATACAGATGTAGATATGAAACAAGATACGAACAACGTCGTCAAGGATAGAAAACGGAAAAGATCCCCTAGCCCTGTAGAAGATCGGCATGATTCACCTCCTCCAGTTCTCATTGAAAATGAACCAGAAATCGATGATTCTGCTTTAATTTTATCTTGGTGTATGTTGGAAATTGAAATAAAAATATTTCAATTGCATATTGTTATTGAATGCTGTTTTAATTATTTGTTGTTGATTTTCAGATGACTCAGATTTAAATTTGGTTATTGATAAGGATGGATATTTCACCGCTACGCCTATGCACAATGATGGATTTTCGCACATGTGGGCTGGAGCAAGAGCATCCTACGGATTTCTTTGTGGAAAGGTTTACTATGAAGCAAAAATAGTGGAACATTGTACTGTTAATGCAGAAAACGAAGATCATCCGCATGTACTCAGAATTGGTTGGTCAACTGCTTACACTTCAATGCAACTTGGAGAGGAAAAATTTAGTTTTGGATATAGCAGCACTGAAAAAAAATTGACGGATAACCGATATGAAAATTATGGACTTGAATTTGGAAAAGACGACATTATCGGTTGTTATTTGGATGCAACATCTGAAAATGTTGTTATGTCTTATACTGTTAATGGAAAAGATCAAGGCATAGCATTTAATATCTCTAAAGAGGAACTCAGTGACAAACCATTATTTCCACATATTTTAAGTAAAAATTGCAGTTTTGCTTGCAATTTTGGCCAAGAAACACCATGGACAGAAGAAATTTTGCAAGATTACGTTTCAATTGGAAATGTGGAATCTCAATATAAAATTCCTGGTCCGCGAAGACCAGAGAGAAAAGACGAATGTGAAATAATAATGATGTGCGGATTACCTGCTTGTGGGAAGACTACTTGGGCAATGCAATATGCAACTGAACATCCCCAAAAAATGTACAACATCTTAGGACTCAGTAGTCTAATTAACAAAATGAAAGTATGTATTGTAAACATTATGATATATTACATATATTCTATATTTTTAAAAAATAATTTTATAAAATATATTTTTTAAGGATCCTGGATTATCTGAAAAAGAAAATTATGATGAACAATGGAAAGTACTTATCGATAAATGTACCGACGCATTGAACAGATTGACAGAAATGGCTTCTAGCAGAAGACGTAATTATATATTAGATCAGGTATGTATTTCATTGTACTTATTTCTTTATGTTAAAATAAAACATAATTTAATGCGACTTATAAAATAAAATACAGACGAATATATATCCTTCCGCACAACGACGTAAACTAAAGAATTTCTGTGGATATCAAAAAAAGGCAGTAGTTATAGTTCCATCAGAAGAAGAATTTAAATCACGCATTGCTAAACATAAACCAATAGATGGCAAGGAAATTACTGATTCTATGATTTTAGAGATGAAAGGTTGGTTCTAATATTATAGTTTTTATTTTATTTATAGTTATAATAAAATATATATTGTAATTAGTAGCATATAACTTATGTATATATGCATTGATTTTTTTCAGCGAATTTTAGAGCTCCCGTTGTTGGTGAATCTTTTGATGTTGTTGATTGGATCGAGCTTGATCAGGAAGAAGGTGAAAAACTAATAGAAAAATACAGTAAAGAGGGGAAGGATGCAGGCTATGGTGGACAAAGAATTAAACGAGCACGCAATGATTCGAGATCAGAAAACACTCATGAAAGTCGAGGTGATATAAGAAGTAATCGTGACAACAGAGATTATCGTGACAGACGAAGCAATTGTAAGAATCTTATTTAAATTATTTAAAAAAAAAAAAANAATTATTTTAAAAAAAAAAAAAAAAAAAAAAACAAGTAGAAAAAAATGAATGTTTTTTAGATCCCGACAGAAACCGTAATCCTGTTTGGCGAGGTAACATGGGATGGAGAGATAGACCACAAAGAGGAGGTGGACACATAAGACACGGTAGCGGCTATGGTCCTCCGATGCCACGAAGAAGAAGGGGGGTACCTATTCCACTTGTACACCGAGGAATGAGTAGAAGAGGTGGTAATATTGATAGAAGAGGAGGGAACGATAGAGGTCGAGCTCGTCAAGGTTCACGATCAAGAGCTCCAATAGGGTAATTACATTTTCTATCTTTCCAGTTTTGTACTATTAATTTTTTATTGAATTTAATAATAGTAATTGTTAATTCTCTCATAAGGAATTATCAAGGATCACAACAATCTATGTGGAGTCAACAAGGCAACTGGCCAAGTGCCCAATCTCAAGAAGGTTGGGGCCAACAAAATAATTGGGGATCACAACCATGGGGCAACTGGAAAAGCTATGGACAAGGATCCTACAGTCAAAACAGTTATCCACAAGGTTATGGTAATGGAAATTGGAATAGTTGGAATCAGCAGTATTATAATCAGTATTGGGGCCAGCAGCAACAGAGCGGACAAACTACAACTAGTGGACAGACTACAAATAAACAATAATCTACTAGGATTTTTATGGTAATGGAAATTGGAATAGTTGGAATCAGCAGTATTATAATCAGTATTGGGGCCAGCAGCAACAGAGCGGACAAACTACAACTAGTGGACAGACTACAAATAAACAATAATCTACTAGGATTTGTGTCACGAGAGTGGAATAGTAAGATACACAAATATCATCGAGTTCTATTAAATAAATATGCGGTTCGTAAAAAATTAATTAGAATTGAAGTCAAAGTAGAGAAAAATCGTATTTGATAATTTTGATTTATATTCTATTGCATCGGGAAAATGAGTGTGATTAATATAAGTTTTATTTTATAATCTTTANTCTATTAAATAAATATGCGGTTCGTAAAAAATTAATTAGAATTGAAGTCAAAGTAGAGAAAAATCGTATTTGATAATTTTGATTTATATTCTATTGCATCGGGAAAATGAGTGTGATTAATATAAGTTTTATTTTATAATCTTTATATATATATATATATATATATTTTTCTCGTTCATTCTGTTATCTTGTCATTGTTAACACAAATGATATTTCTCGTACGACAGCGTGTATATTTCTTTTTCCAGGCAGAATGAAAAGCACAACTGCTTATATATATATATATATATATATTTTTCTCGTTCATTCTGTTATCTTGTCATTGTTAACACAAATGATATTTCTCGTACGACAGCGTGTATATTTCTTTTTCCAGGCAGAATGAAAAGCACAACTGCTTTATCTAACAATTCCACATGGGACATAGACTTATCCTCCAAAATGACGAGGAAAATATGAAAACTCCAGATCATAGTGTTGTCGATACCGAGCACCGGTACTGATCACACATAAATAGATGGACAAATTTTTCCACGACAATATATTTACAATTTTTTGTTCGTATATTTTGCAATGTACGATTCCAAAGTTATCTGTCGCGTTTTTATAACTCGAGCAACAATTTAGATTTTGTCGAGTGAAGGCACCGTTACACATGCACCACATGAAATTATTTTACGTTGCAAAATGCAATATTACGTGAATTGTAATATTATGTAATTGTGATTGGAGATTGATCATCGGAACAAAGCACGTAACGAAGAAAACGTATTCATATTAAATACGTAGTTTTTAAATCATTTTAAATCAAAAAGGGGGTAACGTATAAATAACATCTTGTAACGTCTTTTAATCGAAAAGTCGATCAAGAGGAAGAATGTCATGTATGGGTATATTATACAATTAGCATTAAGATTAAAATACTTGCAATGAATTATCGCTCTCAAAATGAACGTGTAAATATGTACAGATTTTCAAACGTATTTCACGAAACGTTTACTGAAAGTCTGTTTATATATTAATAGTTAAAAATATCATGTAATAAAGAAAAAAAGATATTTGTTCCCAACAAAAACACGAGAGTGATATTGTATATGAGTTTGTTTTAACTTTCTAATGATGATGTACAAAAAAGGAAAATATCGTATCACGAATAAATTATTATTGAATTTGATTTATATGTACGCGCATTTTATTGAATTAACAAGATCACCAAATGATATTTTCGAATTGAATGTTATATTTTATAATGTTACTCTATCAAGAATATGCGATTGTTANTTTTTTTTTTTTTTTTTTTTTTTTTTTTTTTTTTCATTATTACCAAACGTCTTTCATTTTAGTCACTAACTCTTTATTTTTCTTTTCCGTTTCTTCTCATCCCTATTTTACCTTTTCTTCATTTTGCTACATTTCTCCTTGTTGCATAAACTTACAAATAAAGCATGGTATTTTAGTTTATGCTTGTTACTTCAATAGTACTGAAAAACCATAGTTACAGGATGATTGTCTTTGTACCTCCTTTTTCTAAAATACTTTGTACAGTTTGCGAGACTTCGAATTAAGGTGTTCTTTGAATATTAAATTAAAAAAAGATGAATTTGTAAGAGTAAAAATTGAAAGTATGAAGAAACTCCTTCGTCGCACATTACCACGATTCGAAGTCGACCAAGATCAAATTATAATATGTAATAACATTAAATCGTAAGTCAATGAACAAAATTTGTTTTTTTCATATACAATCGAATAAGAATAATTTCGCAGAATTAGTTCGTAATCGAAGAATTTACTTGTTGACAGAAGTGTACAAACTTATTCGTAAAAATAAAAAATATCTTCTATTTATTTAGAATTTAAATTATTTACAACCCAGAGTTAATCAGCGCAATTACCTGCTAGAAATATCCTGTAACAGTAAATCAGTCTTCACGCACGCTTAATGTAATGGTCAACATAATCGATTATGTTGACTTTATTAATCTATAAATATGGATTTAAATTAATTCAATATGATTTACATATACGCGACACAATTTATTTAACATCTGTAACGCATTTTATGCAATTGCGTGGATATTTCATCGTGCAAGATAACCGATAAACCGTAAGCTCTTCTAATGTTTTTGCTGCCTCTCATATAGATAAATCTTCATAATTCATTAAAATAATTAACTTATACTTAAAAATAATATCAACGGTTAATGATTTGTTGTCGAAAGAAAAAGAAAAAAGAAAAAAAATAATACGCTTTTATTCGAGACATTCATTGTACTATCAATCTCGTTTCTGCATAAGAGAAAAACGATTTACATTGATTTTGTATAAAGAAAGTTAACATTACAACATTTGTCACTCATAAAAGTCATTCACAAAATCCTTCGAAAGAATAAATCCAAATTTCAAATCCTACTCTCAATTCACTAACTTCTACTTAGTATAAAGATAGGCACCCCCTTTTGTCATGCTACAAAAGATCCACTACATGATTTTGTGGTATGACTACACTACGTTGGTATACTTCCAACTTACATCGGAAAACAAAATAGAATATCATAATATAATTTCCATTCAATAAAAATGTCTCAGACAATCTGTGCAAAAACGTAGAAACATATGATATAAATGAGACTTATACATATTAAATAGTTTTTAATAATATGTATTTACTAACTGTATAATGTAATAATAAATACGAAATCCTGCGTATATTCGTCGTTATAGCAACAACTAGCTATATTCCATCGCAATAATTAATAAATTAAATATTTATATATTTATATATTTATATATGTTAGTAAAGTTTTATCTATTAATTTAAAAACCTATATATTACATTTAATTCAAATAACACTGGGATTATGAAAAATATAATGGTACTTTTGTGCAATAAAGCCTCGCGCATGTATTCGATTTTTTTTTTTTTTTCTTAGTTCAGCGTTCTCTTACGTGTGCCGTTGTCACTTTCCTCAATCCCGAGTAATATATAATTTGTACACTTAAGTATATTCACTATGAAAGAAATTTACAAATTACTTTTATACAATTTCGCAATTCTAATCATATTAGAATTATATTGGAAATAATAGCTCTCGTCAAATTCAGATACATTCTTCCACGTACGGGATTTAATTTTCTCAACTCGAGTCGATTCATTTTATGAAAACAAATTGTACTTTTTATACAATTGAAATTTTTAGAAATTTTATAGACCACAACATTGAATTATTTGGAATATTCCAAAAGAAAGAAAGTATCAAACATTTCCTCACCGTTCTATTCGAATTTATTATAATATTAATTTCCCCATTTTAATAACTTCCAGCCTGAGCGAAGAAGATAGTTTAAAATACCAAAACGATGCCAAAAGACTATAGACAATTTTCTATAGTTTTGAGCATATAGAAAACAACAAAAAACATATAAAAAGATCTCGACCAATGTCCTTCGAGAGGAGGATGCCTTCGTGTTTAAGATTAAATTATACGAATGGACGGGTCATAGTATAAGAAGAAGAAAACGCATTATGTACCGTTTTCCTTACGAAACGGATTAGATGACATCGATTACGTACAGCGAAATGAAAAAATCGATCGATCGAACCACCCTCATTACAGATTTGGCTGCAATAGAAATTAGGAGTGGCATGTATTACCTATGTGGTATTTATATGTGTGTGCGCGTGCATGCTATTCTAGGTATCATACACACACACACACACACACACACATATATGTATAGATAGTTTCTTATTATCGATCATGTATAATCCAATGTCACGGATTTAATCCACCTGGCCTTTTACGATTTCGTCTATTTCTCTCTAATAAAAATGACAAATCCAAAGGATCCTTTTTATTCGGCATTTTTTGTAATAGAGCGATTAAAATATTGTTCAATCTTCTTCTTTGTTCTTCTCTCTAAAGATAATTAATGTAACACATGTTAATATAATATATTAATAACCAAATATGAGAATTACCACTGAACATGATACTGATTGATTGAACATTACCTGAGCATACGATGTTGCAGGTGTAACAATGGATAACATTTCATTCGATTTTCGTCTACTTTTACTCATAGAAGATTTTTGTTGATCCTTGATGTGCGTTTTTGTATTTTCACATGATTCGGACTTGTGATTATTATCAATATCTTGATTGTTACCCTTCTTTTTCTCTTTGTTCATTTTACCTCCAATTTGAATTCCTTCAAGACTATGCGGCTGTATATAATTTTTTAAAAAATTTTAGTTTCCACACTCGGCATTTTTTCTACTTGTATTAATTCGACACTTACCAAATATGTACGATAATGCTTAATGCGTTGTGGGAACGTTTCGAATGCATAAGGTTTTGTGCAAACCTGATGTCTAGCTCTAGCAACTTTTGTAAATAATCGTGCTGCACGATCAACGCGATATTCGCAAACATATGTATGCTCCGGTGTAGAACCAACTGGCCGTCCTTGATTAAGAATAATAAAATATTTTAGGAAGCTATTTCTAGATTAAAATATTTTTAATATAGAATTAAATAAGAAAGAATTATTACCTTTACAATACGTATGAGGGTCGAGAACCCAACAGCGCTCAGCAACTAAATCGCATGGAACGGCTTCATAAAGTGGTGCACATACGACTTCATTCTCATAGAACTTCCTAGTTGGTTCGTGATACGTTTCGTGTGGTCTCAAATAATGATGACCAAATACAAATCTTTCACCTCTATCGGATAGATAGAACGACAAACATAAATGTTGAGGAAATTTTTTTATAAATTAATGCACGTGCAATATTATATAACTTACTCCGAATTTTTCCAAAGTCTCTCGATTCTAAAGATGTCCATTTGCTCATAATCAGGTTTTTGAATGGTTTTGTACGTATGTTTTTCGGGAGTATCTCTCAATACGTAAACAGTGTCTCCCTGTCTAAGTTGTAAATCACCACGCATCAGAGTAACATAATGTTTTTTACCTTCTTCTTCCTCATCACCCTCTAGTGGGATTTCCAAATCAACGGGACGTGGATGACATCTCTCGCATAGATAAGACTCTATAGTAGTGTCAGCTTTAACACAATCACAATGTTGCCATACGAGACAGCGTTCACACTGAATCATTAAACCTTCATCCCTATGATCACGAGACAACATTTACAAAGAGTTTGGACAGATTAAGTTACAATAAAAATTAAAATTGAGGCATACCTATGCAAGCCACAAATACACCTAATAACATCTTCTTCGCCTGCAGTTGAACCACGAGGAGGTAAAAAGCCTTGAGATGGAGGACAACCCACTGCTTCAGTTATTGCATCCACGAAATCAGGCTTGCTTCCTAAGTATAACTTTCTGAGTCTAGCTGCGGCAATACCCATTTCCGAGGTTCTCCCGAAGAATCTCACATTGTTGTCAAAAAGTTTGATCATATCATGATCAAAATGTTCTGCAGCTTTATAGTGACCTGTACCAATGCACTGATCGATAGTTGTCAAATCTATAGGGTCTGATATTTTTTCATAATAATCAGGTAACTTCCTCTTTGAAGGTAATGTAATGAATGGCGTACACAATAATTGTCCGTTTTCATCTTTCGCAGTTGCTACGATACTGTATAAATCTTTCAATACCTAAAGATTAATCGTGAATGAATAAAGGTAAAAAAAAAAAAAAAATAATGAATTCTGAGTCAAAAGACGTAAACGTGTCCTACCTTGGCCAATTTTGCAGTTTTATGCACTTCTGGGTCATCTTGAGCTTGAGCTAAACGTCGAGTTCGTACGGTTCGGGTATTTGTATTAGTCAAAGCAGTTAATTGTGAGAAGAATGCGTCAGATTGAATTTTAGCGTCTCCTGAACTTTTTTCTTTTATATTTATTGCGTTACCACATTTCACTTTGCCATTTTGCATTTGTACTTGATTTACCAACAACTTAACTCGTCTGACTTTTTCTAAATTTCTTAACAAGAAGCAATGATGTTGCTGAGCAAAGCATCGTTGCTGATGAGACATAGGTTTTAGCACAGGCGCGTGAATCAAACTGGAATCGCCAACTTTTCGAGATTTACAAATGCCTTTCGAGTTCACAGACTGCACTGTGTTAGATTTTCTTACATTCTTCCTTGGTCTTCCAACCGATCGCCTCTCTGTGGGTTCTAATTGCGATGGAATGGAAGTAATGCTTTTTGAGACCCTTTGACTTTTTCCACCTGTGAAAAACAAGACATAAAATACTTAGTGCAGTGAATAAATTGCAGAAAAAGAAGGACTAGTGCTAAAAATATTCTGTCATTCATTACCAATCACTCCTCTACAAGCACTACTACCGCATCTGCATTCTTGTCCCTCAGATGGATTAAAAAGTGCAAAGTTATAATCATATGTCAGTTCTTCGCCTGGTTTAATGTCTCTAGAAGCGAACAACGCCATTCGCGGAAGACCGTGAACGCTCCACTTTTGCATCTCGCAATTAGGTTCACAAGAATGATTTACGAATCTTCCATCACCACCCATACGATGACCGTCAATTACCAAACCTCCATCGAGATGCAGGCAATAGTGATGTGTGTCATTGGCATACCTACATTACAATAAACGAAAGAATATAAAATTTGGATTTTTCATATATCTGTACGAAATTTTCATACATATGCTCTTAATGTACCTGGTCGCCATTCTCGACTTGAATTCTCTTTCGGACACTACTTCTCCAACATATTCAAGGATAAAGACACCAGACTTGATAGCCTGTTGAGTCCTTACACCCCAACCTTTGTCCTCTGTCATGAATTTTTGCAAACCCGGTGCCCATTCGTGTTTCTGTATTTTCTGATTTTCACACTTGTCGCCACAGGGGCAAAGCTGTGGAGAACATTCGCTGAAAACCATGCGATTGATACAATCATCTCCGCAGCCGCTTTCTGGTTTACATTCGCAAGCTTGCGCTTCGTAAAGTGTAGTGGGCTTGACGTCGTAATACACGTTAGTACGAATTTTCCTATAAAAAGAAGTATAAAATGATTAGTTTCATGACACGTTAGTACATTCGACAATGCAGAAACTGTACGCTTACTTGTAATTCCACGATGGAACTGACTCTCTGCCAGGTAGTCTAGATTGTGTATGTAGCCACCATAAATCATACGGTAACTGAAACGGCATTTTTCTTTGTCGTAAAAGCTTGCCACATTGATACGTAGCGGATAATAACGCAGCAGATGGAGATTCATTTGTTTCGCATATAACCTTATTCCTTCCAATGGCACTACTATTTTCGATGCTACCACGCGTTTTCCCTTCAAAGTCTTTGCCATATTCTTGCAAAATGCCCCCCTGTAAATAACGTTTCTTCCACCGGGATTGCTTCTTTCTCGTATGTGTCGAGCTCGAGTGTTTCCCCACCTCGTGATCATCGTTGAGAATGTCATTGCTAGGTAGAATGTCATTTTCCGTGTCATAACCAGAGCTACGCAATCTCTTCATATTTCTAGGAGTCAAATTACAGGGGCTCGAAGAACCCCGTCGTTTCTTCTGATTACCATTAAAAGAGCTCGAGTGTTCAGTTTTGATGTTCGTTTGAGAGTTTGCGCGTTCAAGCCTCTTTACATTCTCTTCGCTTAATTCAGCAACACGTTGATTCGCAGTGAATCTCTCGAGGGACTCTTCCAAGGATGCATTTTCGTCGTACGATCTGGAATCTTGTATCTTCTCAAATTTAACGGGGCATAGTTTGCTCAGTGCATTGTCGCTGTCTATTTCTACTAGATCCTTACGGACTCTTAATTGGCCAGATCGAGGTTCAACAGTTTCGTCAGAACGAACGTGGCCATTCGTCTCTGACTTTGGCGAATTAGAATCTGGATTTGCAGTCGGATCAGCTTTCGATTGAACGCGATTTTGCGGAAGATTGTTATTGCTGTGTTTAGTCGAAGACTCCTCGGTAAATGCATCTTGTATCTCGGTGTTGTTCAATACGCTCGTTTTGCTATCTACTACTGAATCCTCGATTCCTTCTTTCGTTGAACTCTCGCCATCAGCCTCGGTGCCATCTTCGTTGGTCGAAGCCACGGTTCTCGACGTATCCGTCGACGTCTCGTTTGCGTTCAAGGATCTCTTTTTCTTCTTCTTCAGCGTTGGAAAGCCTGTACGATTTATGGCTTTACGCCGTCTCATCTTCTTCTTGGTCAAAACCAATACAGCAGCGGAATTCAACGGATTTGGTACATTTGGATTGAGACTATTTTGTGACGGTTTAGTCTCGTTCGCTGTATCATTTTCATCGAAACTCTCCAATGCGTTAAATTCCGCCGCGTCGATTTTTATATTCTTCTCCAAACGTACATGATCCGGCGACATATCTCGTTTCTCAATCTTGTCCGCTTGATTTTTATCGTTTTTTATTAATTTCTCCGTGGCCACTTTCTCGCCCCTGCTGCTCTTTTCCGCGCGACTTTTCACACTTCTGGAATCACTCGAGGATTTCTCGGACTTCTCAGCTTTGCTATCAGCTTTCTCAGCCTTGTCCTTGTCCTTCTCGGCTTTCTCCAACGCGCCGTGACTCTCGACAGGTAATTTCGTGACTGTCACGCGAAGATCTTTGACGATTTTCTTTTTACGACGCGGTTGCACTTCTATCTGACTCAACGGTTTCTCTTCCAACAAATCGGAAGACGCTGCGCTTGACTTATCAGGGCTTCCAGCCTCGGTATCCCTGTGTCTTTTCTTAGGAGTAACAGGTACGGAATCTTCTTGGAAGGAGAATGCAGAGCTACCTCCGTATCTCGTTATAGTAGCTTCGATTGCCTCTTCGATGTGACTCTCGGTAGAGTTCGCCTCATTGACAGCCACGTCGGTGCCGCTTGCATTCGAACTTTGTGAACTGTGAGGGCTGGATACGTGATAATGTCTCTTCTTTAATGGTAACCTTTGCTCATTTGGATTCGAGTTCGCATTTGCATTCATACTGTTCTTCGAATCCGTTCCGGACAGTATCTTCTCTTTCTTCAGGCGTCTTTTTAGTTTCTGATCATCGTTCGCGGTAACATCACCTCCTTTCCTTTTCTTCGTTAGTTTTTTCACGCGAAAAATCTGAGGTAGCTCGGAATACCCGGAGCTTGAATTGTTCCTACCTAAGCTGCACAATCTGGAAAATTCATCGATCAATTTTTCTAACTCTTGTATGAGACATGGATGTATACGTATAGGATTCTTAGGTGGCAATAGTAATCGTCTTCGATGCTTGTGATGATGATGTTTGTGACAATGATTGTGTATAGGTTGCGTCGCCTTGTCGCATTTATTGGTTACATTTTCAACTTTCTCGGCCTTTAATACCTCACCGACGGGTAAAGATATCAGTGTTTGAACACCAACGCCGTTCGTCTCGAACCCAGCGCCTGCTTTCTTACTACTTTTATTTTCTTTCAACACACGTCGCGTGACCGGCGCGACGTTCTTCTTCAACGATGCCTGCCGTTTAGCTAAGGGAACGGTGTTGCTTCTATTCTCCTTCAGGCTCTTTTTATTCGAATTGATTACTTTCCTATCATTCGAAACTCGCTCGCAAGTCGATTGCTTTTGTCGTCGTAACGAAGTTGTCTTGTTCCCTGGTCCGGACTTATTCTTTCCCATTTTCTTACACGTTCCACCATTGCATTGTACTCCTTCCTTCCCGTACTTATTCGTAACAGTTCTACTTAGGCACTTGATACGCGCTGGGGAACTGGTGTTATTCCTCTTTCCAGTTACTTTATTACTCGTTTGTGTACACTGTTTGGCAACGTTGCAACTTCGTTTCTTCTGACAAGCTGGTTTCTCCTTCAACTTTTTAGCCGAATTATTTTCTTCGTCTTTGTCCACCCGAGATGCGACAGTTTTCTGTGGCGCAGCAGACTTTGCTTTCCCTCTTTTAGGAGGTTCTTCCTTCGTGATTTTTGTTGGTTGTGGAGCGGGAGGTTCTTTCTTCTCGGTTCTCTCATTTTTCGCTGTTTTCTCCGTCTTTTCTATTTTCTCAATCTTTTCTACAATCTCCGGTTTCAACCTTGGCCTACCTGGGCCACGAGGCTGCGTGGAAACTGTTTTCGCCGGCCTACCGGGCTTTCGTTTAGGTGGATATAAAACGCGATCTACGTTCACCGCTGGCTTTGTGATAACGGGTTGCACCGGCGATTGTGTCGGCGCTGGAGGACTCACAGGGCTAATTGCCAAATGCAGCGGACTGTTATCCACCGATTGAATACCCGAGTCCGGAGACACATTCGAAACACAGGGATATTCCGAATCGTTCAGTTTCTTTCCTAACTTGCTCCGCCTTTTCCTCGGTTCGGATAACAGGGCCGTCTTTTCAACAAATTGTTGCAATAAAGTGGAACTATACACAGGTACAGGATTCTGATCACCGTTCTCGCTTGTATCTGAATCTGCACCGAGCGACATCCGCTCGATAGCTTTCGATACTAACCGACCGCTTTCTGAATCTTCAAATCCATCAAACGGGGCATCTTCGTGTTCTTGATCTGGCAGAATTGCCGCCAGATCTTCCTGATTGATTTCTTGAAGCGGTGGATGTTGTTGCGGTTGTTGTTGCTGCTGGGATTGCTGCGTTTGTTGCTGTTGTTGCTGCATGTGTTGTGAGGGTAAGCGACTTTCTGAGGAATCGGAATCGTCGCTGCTGCATTCAGTCGACTAAATGAAAAACACACATAAAATATATCGCTAGAAAAAGGAAGCTCAACTGAAATTGTAATAATTGTCGATTCTTACCTTTCCTCCGCGATTCGATTTGACTTTTTTCGGTACGCTTCTTCTGCCTTTTTCCTTTTCCAGATCCTCCTTTTTCGGGCCTTTCATGCTGATCTTTAATTTAAGAGCTCCCTGCAACATAATTGAAAATTTTGTTGACATTGATGGTGCCCAGATGTTCGTTAAAGTATTAACGAAAATTATAAAATTCTACCATAGAATTACATACCGGTTCAAAATTAGTTTTTTGAATGGAAAATGTTTGCTCGCTGTGTTCCGATGTACAATCTGAATTGGATCCCGTATCCTCCTCCTCGTCGCCACTACTTTCGTCGTCCGAGTCCGAATCTGAATTTGAATAAGAACAACTACCTTCCGTACCTCCAGAACTTTCGTCGTCAGAATCTGAGTCTTCTTCGGAATCAACTGAATCTGTTCCTAACATGAAATAAAGAAAAAGAAAAATTCTTGTACTGCACATTCTTATCAAGACACAAATTACCATCAAAGAACAGTTACATAATCTACTAATGTAACATATTAATACCATTAGGTTCAGTAGTCGGATCCCAACTACCACCACCTTTTATAGCATCCATATCAACAGTCGAAGGGAGCTCCCTTTCTTGCTCCCCATCGTTTTCTTCCCAATTCCAATTCTGTAATTCTAATTCTGAAGGATGGTGAATAACAGCATTCCATCCTGAATCACCAGACATTTTTTAGCTTATCTAACATCCAATAGACTCAAAGAGAATATCATTCCTTCCTTATAATTTTGTTCACTCATTCAGTCCTTTCCTGATCGTACAAGGCATATCCCTAATATGCTTAATGCATAACTATCAAATTTTTCACCAGAGTGTCCATATTTACTTGGCACATTCTACCAACAGTTCCTACATTGTCCTTGCACAAGGATTACGCTTCGCTCACACTGATACCACTGTGAACAGAACAGATGCATATTATTATTTCATAACGATAGAGATTATTGCGTACGATTGAAACGTAATTGAAAAATAAAAAAGGAAAGCAATCAGCGTGCTGAAAAGAAGGAGAGAAAGACACAAAGAATAAGCGGAAGAAGAAAATGAAACAAAAGGCTGTGGAACATTGTCAATGAAATTATAGCACAATAGAACTAAAGTTGACTCCTTCGAGATTCTCTTCCCAAATTTCCTTCTGCGCGAATTAACATCACAATCGCAAAGAAAAACTCAAGCGAATCATTAGAATCACGATCTCCGCACTTTAAGGTCACTTAACTAACGTTCTACGTCTTTCGCACCCGTCTGTCCCACAGCGCGGGAGAATTCTTATCTATAACCTTATAGAAGGAACGAGAATCGACGGTGAAATCGAAACAATCGAAGAAGTCCGTGTATCGTTTTCCCCCCCGGCGATATGTTCAGCTGTTGCCCCAGGAATCGTCACCGATCAACGACGACAGTGTCATCGAAGAAAACGCTGCTTGTTGATACGCGCGTATTTCACCTATAGGCGCGTCATATCTGTGCACGCATGGCCGCGATCGGGGCAACAACACCAACGGACAATTGCATTGGAAGGTGAATCGTGGCAGAAACACGAAGATTTTCACCAAAAAATATCAGTCTGTTTACATCGTTGACGAATGATCGCACGCAGATCTTGGGAGCAACTGCGAATAGGAGAAAGAGAAAGAGAGAAAGAGAGAGAGAGAGAGAGAGAGATCGAAAGATAGAGAGACGGAGAATTGGTGAGAGAAGCACAAAGAGGGAGAGAGAGAGACAGAGAGAGAAAGGCAGAGTGACGAGAGAGCGCGAGAATGAGCAAGTGGGGAGACGGAAAGAGCAAGACGGGAAAGAGAGGAAGGGGGAAGAAACGTTCCGGATCGTAGAAATCGAAAAAATAAAAGGCAAGCACGTTATCATCGAAGCAACCGCCTAAAGCGGTAAAGAGCGGTGAAGCAAGGGGCAGGCTGGTACGCGTTTGATGACAGGCACAATACCCTGAGACTTCGTTACTTCACATTCCACGAATAACGCAACGAAGATCCACACGGTTCTCTATCGACGATTAACGGACGATATTCTCCCAAGTTGCTTCGAACAGACAGCTGTTTCTGTTTCTCGGTCGATGCGCCAGGTGCGTCGGCGACAGGGGCCCGTGGAAACTCCCGTGTATTCAAGTGGAACTTAAATTGTCGCGCCATCTGATGTTCAACGTTACCATTAATCTCGCCTAGCGGTTCGTACGAATCCCAAATTTCCTCCATTTCGAATTCTCTGCAATAAAACGTGGAACTGATGCATTCCACGTCCTTCCGGATTAAATCGCTTGTGTTATTAAATGACAAACTGTCAGTCGCCATTATTATTGTTAATAAGAGGAAAAAACCGATAACAGAAAAACCGACACGATATTTCATTTTTCGTACGCGTTTACAGGTTAGTTTTTTTTATACGGATTAACAGATAGGTGTTTTTTGTTTCATTTCATTGAACCACTTCAGTTTCAACTTTTTCCCAAAGAATCCCGATCTAGGACATTCTAGAAATAATCGATTCAAAACCGCTCGATACTCTTACGTTTGTTGCGTCATTGTAATCACATCTAAATTCGTCGATTAACACTCGATAAATCGATAACGATTTAGAAGTTCTGAGATCAAATTTCTTTGATCGATAATCGAATTATGAAATTGCGTAATATTTCAATGATCGCTAGTCGAGATTCGTACTTGCTCNTTTTTTTTTTTTTTTTTTTTTTTTTTTTTTTTTTTTTCTAAGAGACGAATAATTAGATCTTGTCGGCCGAATTAAGACGAATTGTAATTGTAGAACTAGAGTCGATTTAACTTACATTACCGAAATTTTCCGTCTTTTTCATTCTTCTCTTTCTCGCGAATGGAGAGGAAAAGGTGAAGCAGGAGAAGCGGAATAAGTGGAAGAAAAAAGAGAGAGAGAAAGGGAGCAAGAGAGAGTAGAAAAGAGAAAAAAAAGAAAGAAATGGTAGAGTGTACCAACGCTTGCAATTCGAGTATTCCCTCTAGATAGACGTGTGCATCGCGACGAAAGGTGGTAGGAGTATGGGCCTGGAGTCGGTCGGCAATATGGCTGGCTAGATGTGCATAGGTAGGGTGTCGGGGTGGTGTTAGTGCCGTACGTTATTTATGTCGAACTACCGCAAATCCTGCCCGAATCTCGCGTGTTTTCATGGAATCGGTGACATACTGTGCAGAAGCAGGAATACAGCTTGCATGAAGGCATAGCATACGCTTGCGAGTCAAACAAACATGAAGTAAGTTCCACGTATACGATAGAGCATCGAGTGAGAGAGATGGTCGAGTCGTACAAAATCGAGCCGAGTTCGGTACATTCGGGTTCAAAGCACCGCTTCTCCTCGTCCCTGACCACTGTTGTTTATCCCGTGGCTTGCCGGCAGATACGTTCAATAATTCGAATATTTATTCACTACCCTCCGCTACTGATATATTCCCATTGTCTTTGCATAGAAAACCGTAATGCTTGTGTGTCCGACGTTCAAACTTTTCGAATAAGGGCCTGTACGCGCCTGTAGAAGTCATCCAAACGATTATTCCCTCTTGTCGGGTATCGTGAAACGTGTCAGATCTTTCGCCTTCGCCGGTTGCATCCCTACTAATCGAGTATTCTATTCACGCACATTCGTCGGTTCTCTTTTCCAGTGCTGCTTGCCGCATGATATTTCGATATGCCTCCAAATCTCGCGTCTCGACGCCTTTGTGTATCGTGAACGGAACTTCTTTCTACTGCTTTTGCTCGTACCGTGTTCCTTTTTACGTCCGGGCAAAACATTATTCACGCTCCTGCGGATTATCCTTATCCAAACTCACCTACACACGTCCGAAATGAACTGGCGTTAGACGAAAAAATTTCATTGCCTGGATATTTGTTTATGTTAGGCGAGGGTTCTGCTGCACGTACGTTGTTATATATATATATATATATATATATAGGTTCTATCACGGATGAAAATTTTCATATATAGTTTCCAAGCTCTCGATCGTTCCTCCTTGCAAAATGCTCCTCCGTTTTCGTACGAAATCCTAATGAAGTAAATAAATAGCAGACAATATTGCGATCATCATTGATTCATTCACCTCGACACACGTTTCTACTTATTTCACAGTAAAAAGGATATCAATGAATTTACCCGATAACATACTTATGCCGATCAGTGAGTCACATTATGATTCACGTTTGAAGCAATTTGCACTTGGCTAAACCCTAATGTCTAAACGCACGTATGCTTTTATTTTTCTTCTTTTCTTTTCTTTTTTTTTCCTCAATTTGACGCCAAATTTTGCTTTATATTTTCATTAGATTTAGAAACTGAAAGCATCTGCTGTTCTAAGAGAGAGAAAGAGAGAGAGAGAGAGGGAGAAAAGTGAGAAGAGTGAGTTAACACAAGACAAGAAGAAAGGGAATCGTTTTAAAAGGGTTACACCGTAACATGATCGTGAGAGGCTAGTGACGCGAACCTCTGTTCTGCCACTTGCACGCAAATAACGCGAAAGAATAGAGATTTTTTAACTACACGTAGATGTCATTTAAGTTAAATTTTCTTTCCTCGAGATTTCTCTACATTTAATCGCAACGATTTAATTATCAATTTTCGTATTTTGTAATTAGAGATTTGTTGTCAAGATTGCTTCCTGCGCTATATATAAAATCGAACGCTTCGATATTTTCCTGTTCCGACTAATTTCTCTGTCGACGATCATCCATGAATCCGTATGCTCGCAATAAACTTCGGAAAGAGTCACGGAACAACGAACACGGTGAAACTGAAAAAGCCAACGCGTATCGCGGATACTACTCCGGCTCTCTTATCTCGAGTCCAGGCTTGTCTGATCGCACGCTGAGCAAAGAAGGAAGTGGCAGTATCTTTTAGTATTCCGTTTCGTTCTGTTCTCATTTCGCGAAAAGCGACTGTGCGCTGTTTTAAAACGCGGCCCCGTGGCACACGGTGAAAGTGAGACCGAACGTAACGAAATTCTCGCCTTGGTTCCTTGATCGATGATCGTATGAGTTCGGCAAATACTCACGCGATCCCCCAACGAAACGATGAGACGATACTCGTATTCCCGTCGACCGCAACAATTCCTTCCGGAAGAATATCGATCGTGGTAGCATTTCGATTATTTCATGCAAATGAACGGAAATTATATATATATATATATATATAGAATAAAGAAAATAAAAACGTGCCTCTCCTTATGTTTCAGCGAAGTGAGCATATCGTCCGCTCGTGCGTCGGTAATGGTATATGACGACGTTAATAAAAAATGGGTACCGAGTGGCAGTTCCTCAGGACTCTCCAAAGTACAGTTGTATCATCACCAGGTGAACAATACGTTCCGCGTGGTGGGAAGAAAGTTGCAGGATCACGAGATCGTCATCAACTGCGCGATCCTCAAGGGATTGAAGTACAATCAGGCGACAGTCACGTTTCACCAATGGCGAGATAACAAGCAAGTATATGGTCTGAATTTCTCCAGTAAGGACGACGCCGACGCATTTGCCAGAGCGATGCTGCAAGCGCTCGATGTGAGTTTACACCGGTAGAAACAAAAAACGAACATTGGAAGAAAAGCATCAGCTAACGCGTACTGTATACCAGTCGTTGCGCTTCTACTTCTAACTATCGATCAACGTCGATCAGGATGCATAGTATTTGGTAACCGTTTGATATATTCTTAACTTAGGTGTTGAGCAATGGGAGCAACATATCGAGAAGCCTTGCGCCCGCCTCAGCCACCCAACAGCAATCCGTCTTTCAGCAACAACAACCGACTAACGCTCAGTATGACGAGGACATGGGATACAGGTTCGTTTTTTCCTTCACGCTTTGATACTTTCCGCTTTGCCCCTGCAAGTTAGAAAAATTATGAGATTTCATCGTACATTCGTTGTCTAGAACCATGACCAGGGAAGACGTGGCGATCATTCAAGAACGCAGAATGTCTCAGCAAAGTCAAGGTACGATAACGCAAATATTGGTTTTGGATGTTGGAACGATAAAACATTTGATATGAATTGCGAAATCAAAGACAGATTTTCAGTCTGTGTGTTCTTTTTTTTCTTTCTTTGCAGCGACGAATAGTCCGAACGCAATTTCCCCGAGTTGTCCTCTCGCATCACAGCAACAGCAGCAGCAACAGCAGCAACAACAACAACAACAACAACAACCACCCTCTCAACAGCAACAGCAACCACCTCAACAATCCGTGCAGCAACAACAACCGCAGCCACCGGCGCCGCCACAACCACCGCAACAGCAACAACAGCAGCAACATCAGACGCAGCCACAACAACAGCCGCAATCCGGACATCACAGAACATCGTCGGCACCGCCAGCTCCCCAGCCTCAACAGCAAACTGTTATGCAATCGATGCAAGTCACCGGTGGTATGGGGACCGGCGCGGGACAAATATCGAGCGGTGGTGCACCTCCGATACCACCGCCTCAGCCTCCTATGGCAGCTGCAGCTCCACCGTGTCCACCGGCAATGATAAACTTTAATGCACCGATACCACCGCCTCCGATGATGATGAACCAGTACGCGCAATCACCGTCGTCTCAATCGAATCTGCCGAATCAGTCTCAAGCACAGTCGATTTACGGTAGCAGTCAAGGAAATCAGTACGGAGGCACGCCGAACAATAGTCAGTACGCGACGGTGGCTGTCGTCGGGCAAAGTCCATGTCAGTATTCCTCTGGAAATCAGAATAACTTCTATAATAACAACGGGCAAGTTAGCAATGCGTATCCTAGTGGTCAGCCGGGACAAGGAAACCAATACGGCGGCGGTGGTAGTAATAGTGGTGCGGGTGGTGCTGGTGGAAATCAGTATGGAAGTAGTAACTCGCTTGGCCAGTATGCGAGCAGCGGATCTGCGACAACGGGCCAGTATGGGGTAGGTGTGAACGTTGGTGTTGGCCAGCCGAATCAGTCTCAGTACAGCGTCGTGTCTCAGGCACAGGCACAGTATGGCAGCGGCCAGATACAGGCAGTTTCGGGTGCTACGAATCCATATGGAACACCATCAAACTCGGTGAATCAGTACAGCGGCAGTGGAGGTGGTGGCGGTGGCAGCGGTGGTAGCTGCGGGAACAGTGCTGGCAGTGGCAGTACCGTCCCTGCCACTGGACATCATGTACCACCGGTTAATCCTAATATTTATGCTCCCATCGGCAATGCCGGCCCTCAGCCTCCTCCTATGATTCCGCTGGGTGGACCTGCCGCTCCTCCACCACCTCCTCCGCCACCTGCCCCGAAAGTCAACGCCGTCAACCTAAATCCTCTTTCTGCATCTGGTTCCACTGGATCCGTAAGCTCCATTACCACCAGCGAACCATCGCCAGATTCAAATTCGTTGGCTGCTGCAATTCAAGCGACTCGCCTCAAAAAGAAACAGCAGGTGCGCGTCTTGCCTCGAGTCTTTTGACTTTCGTCTCTCGCTTTCAACTGTTTATTTCTTCTTCTTTATTTCTTTTCATGTCTATTCTCGCGTTTAGGCATCGCAGCAACCAGTGGAAAATAGTGGTTCCAGTACTAGCAGCAGCGGAAGTGCTGGAAGCAGTGGGAATTACGGCACTCTAGGAAGGGGCGGAGCTGGTGGCATGGCTTCTATGATGGATGAGATGGCGAAAACTTTAGCTCGTAGACGAGCTGCTGTTGAGAAAAAACAACCGGAACAGCCGCAAGTACGTTTCTTTCAGTCATAATATCCTTTCTCGCTATTCAAATATATTGCTATGGAACATATTTCAACTTGTAATATATCTTCCTTTGCTTTCCCATAGGAACCTGAGAGTTCACCCGATAAAAAATCGTGGGATAAGAACAGTTTGTCGAATAATAAATTCTCGAACGGTGCCGAATCACCGAAATCAGTTCGCAAGAGGTTTGGTTCTGCTTCCGAGGACACTCTTCTAAAAGTAAACGGCGTTAATGACGGGGCTGTGCTTACTGCTCAAGAAATGGAGGCATTTAAAGCGGAGATCATTAAGGAAGTGCGCAAAGAATTCCAAAAGATGAAACAAGAGATTGTAGATGGTAAGAATAATAATAAGTCAAGGCTAATTAAAGGCTGCAAGTTCTATCTCAAAATTGCTCATCTATTCTCTTGCTTTTTTTTTTTTCCTTTAAATATTTTCAGCTGTCAGAGCAGAACTGAGTAGAAGATAAAGATGAGATGCGGACCAGTTTGAATTAAAGCGAAGAGAGAACGAACGAAGAATTCTACTGCTGTGTAGATCAACCGAAACGATCATCGACAACCGTACACGATTTTTTTTTTTTACTACATATTTGCGAAAATGGAATGCAGTTATACCCCATGTATATCAAATATGTTTGTGTGTAAGTACGTTATATCTAATCTAATGTTCTAAGTGAACCGTACCCTTTTGGTTGCTTACTGAACGATTGGTAAGCAACGCGAACTTTGGATAAAAATTGATTCTGATTCTACCAATTCGATGCACAACACACATCACGGATCACCCATGTTCGCATCCGTATCAGTCTTCGGTGGTATCGTACAATTTTCTCTTCAATCAATGACGATTGCCGTGCTCCATATCTCGACAAGTATTATTCATAGTTAAATCGAGCAACTTAACGTGACGTAACGTAACGTAAAATCTGATCCCACGCACAATGGAAAACGCTTGCGTTTCTATGTAAATATCACAGAATTTAATCTAGTGGAAGATACGTAAAAAGAAAATTTCTAAAAGAGATTCCTTTAGTCTTAGATGCATTTCAATTGAGACTAATAAAAGTTACGTGCATTGAGCTTTTTCGCGATCGTGATGCAACTTTAATATTTTATAATTAATTTTAATTATAAAATAATTAATTTAATAATTNTTTTTTTTTTTTTTTTTTTTTTTTTTTTTTTTTTTTTTTAATTAAAATGCACGTCACACTTGTAATTTAAATCGAATCTTGGATTTTTCGTACATACCACCGCTACTTCCATGTACAGATTTCATTAACAACGCACAGCTCGATACATTCCAAGTCAAAATATTTCGGTACCGGACAACAGGTAGAACAGAATATTAAAAAGTGATCATCGACTGCCACATAACTTTCAAACAGGCGAACCTTTCGATCGACTCGAGGTGTTCGTTTCGCGACTTCTTTAAATACACTCATTGATCTGATCGTCAAACGATTACATCGATTTTATATTTATGCATCATTGATCGCTCAAAAAAAGAAAAAAAAAAAAAGAAAAAGAAATTCAAAATTCGATGCATGACAGGGCGATCATGTTTGCTACCGATATTGTATACTACTCTCCGTTCTTATATTTTTTTATCGTCTCTCGTACGATTCTCACGGACAATGAGAAGAATTAACGTTGCAGTTCATATATATTCTATGTATCTATAATATAGCCGTATATACGCTGATTTGCACCAGCTTATTGGCATTTATTGCATTCAGACAGAACAAAGTTTGGAGAGCGCAAGTGAGCGAAAATATGAAATAGAACGAGAGAGAACGAGAGAGAGAAAGAGAGAGAGAGAGAGAGAGAGAGAGAGAGAATGAATGAGTGAGAATCAGAGGAAGAATGAAGCAAGAGAGAAGAAAAAAGATTAATTATATCCCATTTCTCATGGTATCTGTGTACTTTTAAATGCTCTATAATATCATCAATGTCATTCGATCCACGACACGATAGAAAAACGATTGTAACACGATAATTACGATGCTTGCGTATCTAAATTCGAATGACGTGTGATATTGAAGATTCGTCGCATTTAATATTGCGCATCCTACGTTTTTACCTCTTTCTTTCTTTTTCATCGTTTCGTAAGACGGATTCATAACTGACTGATTACTAAATTAACGCACTAATTAAGAACGCAACGATAACGTTAAGTATTATCGAGCTAAATTTTAAAATCTTAATTTCTAGTCGTGTAAGGGAAACAAATAACGCGAACAAAAGAATACATCGATACACTATCGATATTCCGTGATATAAGCTTGTTTCTCAATATGATACGTATCTTTCGGAAATGTAAATGATTGCGCGTCGTTTCTCACGTTCTCGCACAAATATTCTCTGTGAACGTGGTTCGTATCCATACTTTTTTTCGTCAGACCATATACGTACATTTTCATACAGGAAAAAGCTGTAACAAACGATTAACTCCAGGCTGGTCCCTCGATCTCCCGACATTATTGTTCCATTTGCATTTATCGTGTAACGTTCTACAACATGGTGTTTAACGTTCCGCAAATTTTCGAGAAAACGATCAATCTTGTAATAGTAATACATACTAACACGGCGCTAAGCGACAGCCGACTGAACTGAATTAAATGATACTCTTATTGTAACGATAAGTACATAAGTACATGTTCTGGCAAAAGTATTTATTACTTGCCGTTTTATGGATTTTACATTGAAGTAACGTATTCCGCTCTGTTTATCGCATTCCATCATTGGGATTGTACGATTTTTCAAGATTTCTACGCTTATCCGGCGTTTACATATACATATACATATACATATATATATATATATTACCAATGATTTCCATTTCTACTCTATACTTTTTAAGCTTTTCACAGTAAATTTAACGATCTTGCAATCAACGTTGCGTCGTCTTCAAAAAAATAAAAAAAAAAAAAGAAAAAAAAGAAAAAAAAAGAATTAACGATTCGAGTTAGTCTTTTGTTCAAAGATGGAAGA
>NIPQ01093027.1:0-10044 GCA_002806875.1 Lepidotrigona ventralis hoosana
AAACACTACGCCTCACTACAGTAATTCGTTTCGCTTGCTGGTGGTAAGTTTCTGTTTGCCAAGCATATTCGGGAAGTTCTTCGTCGGATGTGATATGCTCGACCGTTCTTAAAGAAATTACTTTCGGGAAAAATTCGCGGATAAATTATTCGGGAAAAATTATTCAGATATCTGATTGTTCCGAGGTAACTGGAAAAAATGCTCAGCGAGCAACAGTTGATGGACAAATTTCTTAAAAACTGGTACGAACTTGCGAGGTCGAGGAATATTGGCGTTATTGTACAGCAATGTAACGTTGTCTTTGTGAATTTATTTCAGAACGATCGAGGATTCTATATACGCGGGAATGGAATGGAATGGGAAAACCCATTCCATTCGGCAAACGCTCAGAGAAAGAGTTATTCTGTATTTAAAAGAAATACTAATCTCTCCACGGTGGCGTCGATAATTCAACGGATTGGATGATTAATAATTCTCTGTCTAAAAATCTTTCATTCTCTCTAAATATAATTAGTCAGTGATTGACGAGACGAAAGTTGGAAACGATCGACGTTGGAGAGATCCGAGGAATTTTGTCTGTACCGTGTGACCGTGTGATCCGCGAGTGCGATGCCCATTAATTGTATACATTGTATACATTCATATTCGCGTGTATACGTACATAATTGTTTTCTGTATTTATGTATATATATATATATATGTATGTATATATATACTTATATAAAACGCACAAAGCGGCTGAAGGCTATTGTATCCTTCCCATCTTATTTATAGCGATAAGCTGTATTTTATTTCCTCGCGATTCGAATTCGTCACCGTGTCGTCATTTTCATCCTTATTTTCTCCTTTCTTGTTTCTTACTATCAATGGAAAAAGAATTCGGGCTTAACTACGACGGATCCCTCGAGATCACTCTTGAAATACCTTAGAAAACTTGCTGACTCACGTGTGTTCGTCTCTAAGTGCGTGTCTTTCTATGTGTGTCGCATCGTGTGGTACATCTCGTNCTATGTGTGTCGCATCGTGTGGTACATCTCGTGTGTATCCGTGGGTGAACCGAATATCCGCGTGACCTGCGTGTGAATTGCAAATTTGCCCTCTCGATTCCTCTCGATCGAACGTGTTTTCTCGTCTCTCGAATTAATAACGAATCAACAATCTTTGCTGTGTGTATGCGCGTGTGCATCGTGTCATGTGTGTACATGTGTGTATTCACCGAACGCGTGTCTCCCAACTTCATTCCTCGAGCTTCAACGAGACTGACGCGTTGCCCGCACGCACCGTCTTTGTTCTCGATCGTCTTACGGAACAGGTGTTTTTGTCGATTCTTCTTCGCTGTCGCACGTTGTTCCCTCGAGGATTCTTTGTCATCGTACGTCTAATCCAAATACTTCCAAATACTCTTTAAGCTTCATTCTCTCCTCGAGAAGATCCCTCTTTCAAATCATTTCGACTCTTCTTCTCACGAGTTATCCCGATATTTGTTCTTCTTCAAAGTATCTACATCTCTCGATGAACCTATTTCCAAACGAAGAATGCCCAACACGTGATGAGTAAGACGGAAAGGAACCTACGAGAAGTCTCGTTCCCGCTGGGGAAAAAAAAAGGAAAAGAAACAACAGGAACGAGCAGACGAACCACGAAAGGAGCTTCCACAGGAACCTCGTCGAATCGTTTCATCCGTTATTTTCTCTCTCTCTCTCTCTTTCTCTCTTTTTCCCTCATTTCTGCTTGCTCCCTCGCTTTCGAGGACGTTTCTGCTACTACGTTTATTACTCGCTCCCCTTCGAGACCGTCTAATTCTCCGAGCCGCTGCCCTTCCCCCAGAATTTATCGAAGCGGTTCCGCGCTTTTTCCAGCACCTCGCTTGCTGCGGAACGTTGTGCGGTGCCTGGCACGTTGGTACTTCCGAACAGTGGTGCCTCATAACCGCCGCCGCTTCCTGTTCCGCCCACGCTGCTTCCGCCACCGCCGCCACCGCCGCCGCCGCCACCACCGCCGCCACCACCACCACCACCACCACCACTGTCGGTGGTAGTAGCACCCTGAGGCAATTCTGCTTCTAAGATACGATAACCTTGTTGAGGGCCGGTCGACGATGACGGTGTCGTCATGGTCGATGTTGTTGTCGGTTGACCACTTCCCTCCTTTTTCCTATCGTATTCGAAGCCCGGGTCCTCCAAGCATCTTAAACTCGTCCCTGGCACTGGTTTTATCGATGGTTCCGGTCTTTGTTGCTCTTTCGACTCTTCCTCGGTACCGCCTGATTCCTGCAATTTGTGGACCGAAGTTTCTATTTATTCTATTATCTATTTTTGAGAGAGCATTATATTCAGTTTCGTATATAGATTCGAAGTGTATACGGTTATCGATCCAAATTGAGTATCACGTTTTTTCGAACTTCGATTTTTTATTTTTATCTTAATAGAAAGTCTATCCATATGATATTAATTAATTATTTGTGACGGGATATAATATCGCTTGAATGTCCCTCTTAGCTAAATTAATAATTAATAATTCTAAATTAATAATTCTTATAATCAGACTTAATTAATTTTTACGTTAATTTTCCACCACGTTTTCATATACATCTACGACTTAATTTTATAATTGAAGACTATGTATTGTTTTTTAGTTTCTTAGTTCGTCAATCGCCTCTGAATTATTGACCTCTCAGAGATCTTCACGGGAAATTAAGATCTTTGTTAAATCACGCTATCTTGGCTGGCTAATTTAACGTCTCTTCTTCGTGAAATTGAGCGTGCAAGATAGTAAGTTTCGAATTTGATTTCTGATAACAGATTTCAACACTAGAACTATCAATATGGTCAGAATGACCAATTTCTAATTTTTGTTAGAAATTTTTATAGACGTGGAATAATGTATTTTCAAAAATTTAAATGATTTTTCAAAAAATGTGCGATTAAAAGCTTGTAAAGCAATTTATTGTATCATAAAACATTTCCATTTTTTTTACTTTAATGTTTTTGATACTTAAATTTTATGCTTCAGTCGTCGGTAGTCAATAATTTGCAAACCTTATTCGTAACACTGTTCTATGATGATTGGTTTGTATTTTGCGATGAAATCCACCAAAAATGATCGTCGTTTATTGAAAGATGTGACACTCAATTTGGATAACATAGTCTGAATTTTGTTAGAATATTGCTAAAAACAGAGTCTTACATTTTCACCTTGCGCGGTGGTACCGGCAGCCTGAATGTTAGAAGGTAACGGACTGTCCCTTTCGGAATCCATGTCCTTGTGTCCATTCAAGCCGCTAAAACTACCGATAGAAACGCTCTCGCTTTCTGGGGACTTGTATCCGGAATGCTGGGAGTGTTGCGACTTGTGCTGTGCCGCCAATTCGGGTGGTGCGGATTGCGGGGCCGACGGAACCGACGAAGGTGCCCAGCTCTTTGCCTCGCTATGCGGACGCGTTAGGGGTTCTTGAAAATAAACGATGTTAAGTAAAAATTCGTTCTACGAGTCCGAGTTGGATCGGATACGTTCTGATATACAGAGTTGAATACCTTAAATATCTTCATTATTTTTGGGAAAGAATTTTGTTTGAAAGTTTGAAAAGTTGTACAGAGAAAGCCACAAGATTTCAAGAGATTATCTTTTAGAATATATCTTTTTTTAATGCATTAATCGATGCAGTTCGACATTCTCCATAAAAAAAAAACAAAACAATAATTTACGTCGAAAAACTATTAATTTGAGTTTAATTTTGTAAAACCTATCGCATGAAAAACGAGAACACAAGAATTACTCTTATTTTTTTTTATTAGATTTCATAAAATTGAAGTTAAAAAATCTCTTAGACTAACAGTTTTTCGATATACTTTTTGCAGTAAATCTTTAATTGTATCGATTAATGCATCAAAGAATTCCTTGAAGTCTTGAGATCATTGTTGCTATTCTGAACCATTTTTATTAATAAGGTTCTTCCACGTTTCTCTAAGAAGTTAGTTAGTATCTCTTATTAGTTAGTAGTTAATCGGATCGGGCTCGTCGACAATGTTCTTAACACTAGAATTACCAGACGATTAAAACACATTTCCACCAGAGACATTGAATACGAGCTTTTATTCGTATATTTTACGAAAATTTAAATTATTAAAGTACTGTTTTTTGCGTCTATAAAATATCTGACAAAAAATCATAAATTGGTCACTTTGACCACTTTAGTGGTAGTTCTAGTGTTAAGTCAGTCGATTCTTGTCAGAACCAGAGATTCAGTATTTTTTTCTTTCGCAAAAACACGGAAGAAAAAATTTCGCTTTAACGTTAGCTCTACCTTCTCTGACGTTTTGAGTGACAGTGAACGTTTTCCCGGTGTCCAGCGGCACGGTCCAGTTGACCGGTTCCGGGGAGCGCATGATCATCTGCTCCGGCGATTTTACCCTGGTTGGTTCTGGCGGGCTTTTCACAACTGGCTCGTCGTCGATCCACGGGCTTGCCGCGGTAGCTGAGACCGGCGGTTGCGACGGTGGCGTCGACGTGACGCTCGACTCCCCTCCGGTCACGTCCCCGTTTACTTGAGGTTCTGCCGTCACTGTAACGTTTCACCGACGCTTTTAACGACTTGGCATGTGTCCTCCGCCATATGTTTTCGTTGCCCGAGTTCGGGCGGAGTTGCACTCGATGCATCGAATTGTCACCGTGTTTTACCTCGGTTCTATCATTAAACGATAGAATTTTGAACGACGAATTCTTAAACACTGAAAACGGAAAGGACTCTAGGTCCTTCCTTAGTCTTTCCTCGTAGGTGAATTTCTATCGGTTGTGTTATGTTACACACACCGATGAAAAGGAGAGCGACAAGAAAAAAAAAAAAAAAAGAAAGAAAGAAAGAAAAGAAAACGTTGGTCGAGTCATCGAGCGCCGATATATCGGAGATCGGTTGTGATTTATGTGGTTGCACGAGAGATCTACACAATGGGCACAGAGAACATCCCAATAAAANAAAAAAAAAAAAAAGAAAGAAAGAAAGAAAAGAAAACGTTGGTCGAGTCATCGAGCGCCGATATATCGGAG
The DNA here is from genome assembly GCA_002806875.1 of Lepidotrigona ventralis hoosana. Taxonomy (NCBI): domain Eukaryota; kingdom Metazoa; phylum Arthropoda; class Insecta; order Hymenoptera; family Apidae; genus Lepidotrigona; species Lepidotrigona ventralis. The sequence continues at coordinate 5,044 of NIPQ01093027.1, forward strand.
ATCGGTTGTGATTTATGTGGTTGCACGAGAGATCTACACAATGGGCACAGAGAACATCCCAATAAAAAGTACACTAGCGTACTCAGAGAATGCAGGAAGAGATATACATATACATATATACGTGTATGTATGTGTACAGATAATAGATAGATAAATAAATACATAGATAGATAAATAGATAGACATATGTGGAGAGAAAAAGATTTATATATATTTATATATGTAAGTGAAGGTAGAAATAGTACTAGATCTGGTGTGATGGCATGGAATGTGTATAAATGTGCGGCTGTGTGTTGCACCGCCACGCAACAGGTTGACAAAGGGCTTTAACACACAGGCTATTGTTCTCTCTCTACCGCAGAAACATTTACTCGATTGCACGTCGATCTGTTAGTGAAATATCGCGGATTATCTGCTTCTTTTCGACGAAAAGCCCTGCGAGTTATATCTGCGATCAGAGAAAGAAAGAAAAAAGGGGGGGGGGAAAAACGAGTACAAGAAAGAATGAGCAAGAAGAGTCGCGCGTGTTGCTTGATACGCATATTACCACGAGCTAGGCAAAATCACGACTGCGTTTGTGTTCGTCTGCCTCTCCGTGTATGTGTGTGTGTTTGTGTGTGTGAAAAGAACGTTTTCGTGTTCTCTGGACGGGATGATCATTCGTCGCTGTCGGAAGCACACTTACGTTCAACTGCCACCTGACTCGTTCTTCTCAACTCCCCTATACGTTCTTTTTTTTTTCTTCTTTTTTCCTTTTGGTCCCCCTTTTTTACTCGAATGTCTGTGGAGTGCGACGATTCGGATCGTGGTTCGGTGCAAGGTGGTTCGGTGCGAAAAGCTGATCTAACAAACAAGTCGACAGCTCCACGGCAAACGCACAAAGGCACGAAACTCAGCGAGACGGATCAGCGTTGAAAAGAATGAACCACACGAGGGATACGAGGGATGCCTCGTACTTTCTCGATTCGTCAGCGAGACCACGCAGAGACAGAGAACGATAGAGGGATGCAGCGTGGATTTAAAAGAACGGTGTTCTGGTCACTGATTGCGAGAAGTGCCGGCGTGTCGCGAGTGAAAAACGCGGCAAAGAAGTTACACGCGTCTCTGTGTGTTATCTGTGACGATGAGGAGGAACGCTTGGAGAAAACCGGCGTTCTATTCCTTGACGTGGGAAGAACCGTTGTTCTGTGCAAACTGTAGGCACACAGGAGTCTGAGAGACAGTCTCGTCGCCATCCTCCGTGTATTGTTCCGAAAAAGGTATCAGAGAAAATTAAAGAAGTAGGGGGGGGGAGGAATAGGGACAGAAAGACGAGGGATGAGAGGAAGATTAGAAATTCGAGTGGCGTATCAAGTAGAAAATAGAAAATCGAGAAGAGAGAAAAATCAGGGTAGATAACATAGTGAATGAGAAGATGGATTGCAGTTTAGTATCCAGGATAACTTCGATCGAAGAATGTGGTACATCGATGGAAAACTAGAGAAATTCATCGTTAGTCGTTCGAGGTGTCTTCACAATTAAACGAAAGACACCTTCGACACTCATGGATGGACGATGAACTTTCTCTGGTGATGATGTACCGCACACTCGGATGAACTAAATTGTCTTACTAAACTTTTGCCGATAGATGTTACGTACAACAATGAAAATAGCACAAAGACAATGACAGCAATCACGGCAATAGTAACGACGACAACGACAACGACAACGACAACGACAACGACAACGACAACGACAACGACAACGACAACGACAATGATAGCAACGAAGACACGAAGAAAGCGTTGTTTAGTTGTACAATATATTCGAGCGGGCAAAAGTAGGCAAACGGAGAAGAACACAGGCCTTTTTTTGTTTTTTTTTGGCAGAGAGCATGCTACTTACTAGGTTGGACGGCAGTAGCGGCTTGGTTTGACGCGTATCGACTATCGGAGGATGATTTGGATGGATCGGCGACGGCGGCTGCGGCCGCAGCCGCAGCTGTCTGGTCGCGGCCGGTTTTTGCCTGAGCCTCGTTCGGACCTTGGTGGGACCGGCTTATATCTTTAACACGGTCTGGCCTGGCCGCAGCAGCAGCGCTCGACGTAGGTGGGTGATGGACACTCGTATGAACCGAATGTTTTACCGGGGGTTTTACGCTTGTACTTGTCGTGTTTATAGTGGTGGTGGTGGCTGTAGTAATAGTGGTTGTGGTAATTGTGGTGGTGGTTGTGGTGGTAGTTGAGGGTTTCACGTGATGAAGGGGTCGATAGGGGGGAGCGGTGGTTGCGAGGAAGGCTAGAACATACGGTACACAAAGTACAATGATGAATAAAGCCCATCGTCCTTATTAAGGGAGTTTACGCGTTTAAGACAGCGTTCATTGATGCATCGCCATGCTTAAAATGTAACAAAATGCGCGAATGCGGAGTGAAGTACAGTCCAAGACGTCAAGCTCGGATGGCTCTCGAACATATCAAGTTCGACGCTTTAGCTTTTGAGACCGACGCATTCGCGTTACGTTTGGTTTTTTTGCGATGCATTCGTTTTTCAACGAATCACTCGAACGTTTAATCTTCGCGGTCCATTTGTATTCGTATACAAAGAGTTCGTATATCCACGTAATTATTACACATTTTAAGCAAGGCTGCGCCGCTTCGTTGAGATTCATTCTTATTGGAGTGGTTATCGAGGGCTGAAGGGTCTCTCGGTGCTACCGAACCTTGATGCTCAGAATTGCGTCCGTACTAGAATATCAGACTTTTCTCATACGTAGCATGCATTACACGCAACGACAGACAAGAAAATATCACATAGTTGCCGTGTGTGCATCGAGAATTGTACATCGATTCGTTGTAACACAACGCGACGCGTGGAAGTGTCGAAAGATATTCGAGCGTGGACGAATCTTGAACAGTTGGAACAATGAGAAAGTTAGAGAAAGAAAGAGAGAACGAGAGAAAGAGAAAGAGAGAGAGAGATTAAAAAAAAAGAAAGAAGTGAACAAGCTTCAATTGATATTGCTGCAGCATTCGCGACTCAAGAATCACTTAAACCGGGGAGAAAAGTATTCAACCGCAAATTGGACTACACAGAGCTTCCCAGCTTATTATTAACCAGCAATAATTATTCAAAAAATTCGATGTTTAATCCTGACATTCGTTTCTCAATTGAATTTCTCATCGAGTTTCTATTGTACATCGTGATTGGGACCAACGCGATTCGATACGCGTTCAATCCTTTAACAGTTTAATCGAAAGAGAAAAGTGTCCAACGATAAGCGGAGAAACAGATAAACAAACAAATTGCACGTATCGTGTTACGTTTCGTTCTGTCCCTACAATAGATGAGAGACTCTAAACTGTTCAAGGGTCAAAGGCAAAGAGAAGAGGTTTCAGAGGGGGGGGGTGGTTGAACGGTGACCGGGTGGTAACTGGTGCAGGATGAAGGGTTTTAGAGAATATCTGAAAATACGTGAAAGTTGGGCTAGCGGGCAGCAGGTACGTGGGTACAGAGAACGTACATTTCCGATGGACCTGCGGGGACCTCCTGTAGAACGGAGTAGGCCCTGGGCCCGAGGGTGGTGGTGGTAATGGCGGCACGCTGGTCGACGAACCTGTCGAGGAAATCGTCGACGGTTCCCGTATGCTCCAACGTACGCGGCCAGGGCCTGTGACTGAAACACCCGCTACCACTCCTGATCAATCCGATCACGATGCTCGGACGATCGTCGATCCGATCGTGATCGATTTCGCGCGAGCAACTCATGTCAGCAATTAGCCTGATTAATGACTGAATGGTTGTTTGACAAAGAAAAAGAGGCAAAGTTGCGACAAAGAAAAGAAAAAGAAAGAGAAAAAAAAGAAAAGAAAAGGTGTCGGGGGGAGGGATGAGGCCGGATGAACGCGGATGTAAGGGGGACGTCTTCGTTTTCTGTCAAAAAAATTTATTCTATTTCTATCGGTGCATCCAGTGATCTCGATCAGTCAAGAAGATAACGATATAAAATTATAAGATTGTTTTTCTTTTTTTTCTTTTTTTTTGCGAGACCACAATATCAATGGATTGAAATGATATGGTTAATGTATGTAGTTGAAGTGAAACGACTACGACTGACATACGAATGGCTTGTTGCTCACCGCCTCGGCGCTAGATGGTTCAATGGATCAGTCGATATGTATGATGACTATTTGGCTGACTACACGACCGTGACGATGACGAAGAACGATGGTAGATCGAAGAGATGGTGAGACCGATGATGATTACAAGTGAACGAGAGGCGTCACGTAGGATGAAAAGTCATGGTGCTAGGGGTGCAGATATATGAAACAACAATTATTGATACGTGGCGAGGATTATCTATCTATCGATGGATCAAGTTGGATCAAGCGCATCAATTATATATTATTCGAATACGAACAGTCAAGATGATTTTCATTTACTCGATCGATATTATATCAGTCTACTCGACATATTCATATTAATACAACTAGGAATGGGTGAACGAGTTGGTTAAGGCTATCTCGCGGTTTACGAAGGCTGTTCGGGAAAGATAGGGGGATAAACAACATGTCGCAAAAACTTTCTGCACGGACAATTAATAAATGGGCTACTGGTTACTAGAGATGTTACTCAAAGGCAGAGACAAAGAGATAGTAACGATTAAACAGGAGTATCATGCATTTGCCTAAAACATTAACGACCACTTGGCAGTTAACGTGTTCGACACACACCGCTTAAAGAATTCGCTTCAACGAAAAGAAGAAACGCGTCACGGAGATCGATTTACGACGAATCGTTTATATACATATGTCGATCGACGCTTTTTAATGAAGTTACCAGAGTCACGGAGAAAGAACGGTACAAGCGTAGCGATACTTCTTACTCGTTAGAAGCGGTGAATGTCTTTTGCAACACGATTCGAACAGGGCAAAAAAATACGGTCAGGTATGACGAACGGTTTGGCTTTTTGGGACCCACAAGAGCAAACAGCAAACCAAACTCGCATAATATGTATAAATA
>NIPQ01093028.1:0-10647 GCA_002806875.1 Lepidotrigona ventralis hoosana
TATTTTGCGTTTTTCTCTCTCTCTTTTTTTTTTTTTTTAATTTTCCGCTATTACATTCCGCACGCTTATTTATTGACAGCTGTAATTCATCCGTCTGTCAGACGGCGAGCAACGTGCTCGGAAGGGAGTTGGAAAATTTTAGATTACCTTATTACCTTAACAGACAAGTATCTTTTAATTGGCAAAGTTTTCTTCGAAAACGACTGCGCGATCCAAATATCAAAGAGCCTGTGCGGGAAAATGCAAATTATTTCGAGCCACGATTACACTTTCCCGAAGAAACAATTGAACTTGTTGCACTGAAGAGTGATGTTCTCCTTGCATGCACGTAAAATTTTTCAGACTGAAGCTTGATACTGCTCGATGAATTTAGACTACATTTATAAACTTTCGAACGTACGTTACTTCGCACAATCGATCCCGAGCCATGATTTTTACAACGTGTCACTTCATCCAAAACACGAGTTAACGAACTGTGGGATCGCGGTTCGCGCTATCGCGTCGCGAAAAGCGGCCTCTCCTTTATGTACAGTATCCTCACGAACATTCTTCGTGCAAAAGTTCACACACGCGCCAACTAGCGAATTAACAGTTTCACAGATCGTAATGGCGAACAGGGAAATTTCAAAGAAACAGAAGGGATATTTCCACGACGCTCCGAGCGCGTTGTTCCAAAAAAGTGACAAAAAAAATGTTGCTCCACCGCGAGAAGGATTCGGGGAAAACCGGACTCGGTGTGACTCGACGAAAAATTCGGGTTGGCCGGGAGACGCGCGCGCGGGGCACTCGAGGACTGACTGCGGCCGACGGCTACAGGTAAAATCCCCGACGGAGGGACAGGAAGGGAAAAGAAACGCAACTAATTGAGGGACAAAGGGGTGTTGTTGAAGATCCACCTGCTGGCTAGAACAACCCTCCCGAATGTTCCCGCCCCACGGCCAATCGCGCGTCCCCGTTTCCACCCTACTTCATCCCTTACGCACGCTCCGAACAGCCTTTGAAACAGCTTTTGCCTCGCCGTCGCTCCGCNGTGGTTTTTTTTTTTTTTTTTTTTTTTTTTTTTGGCCTCGGATCGTCGGATCTGTTGGCTCTTTGATGCTTTAATTCGATGGTTTTATCATCGTATTTCAATCTATTTCCCTTACTTCGCAACGCTGGGAAACTATTCATCAAGAGGCGTCGAAGACGAATGTTAAAAATTGATATCACTGGTTTGGTAGTTTAATTAATCCAGTTTGTAGGCGAGAAATTTCGACGTCGTCGAGAGTCGTCTTTCTCTTCTCTTCACCTTCTTTTTTTTCCCCCTGCCCCTCTCTCTTTTCTCTCTTTTCTTTTCTCCCCCTAGCAAGGCGATGTTATTAAAGATAATAATCTCATGAAATAATAATTCTTCGAAGGCTGTTCGAACGCGGACAGGTCGGGAGCCGAGCGACAGACGGGTCGGCCTAAAGAAGAAGAGGCTTTTCGTTCTTCTGCCGGTCATGGAGTACGCTGGTATCTGCGAGGAAGGAAGATCCACCGGCTTTAGGATGGTTATTACATTAACGAGTAGCGGCGGCCATTGTCTGGCGGCCAAATGCGTGCCGGACCGCACGATAATGGCCACCTATAATTTTCTCCCTCCCCCCCCCTCCCTCCCCCTACTTTAACAGACCATGGTGTGCACCATTTCTTTTTCAAATTTGAAAAAAAAGAAGCAGCACGCGCGACCGTCAACTCTTGGCGAACAATTCTCAAGGAAAATCTGATTAATAAAAAGGCACGCCTATTTATTATTGCTGATGAGATTTATAAAAGTTACGTGAGAAGTTCTCTAGATCACGGTGGATCGCAGGCTGTTTTTTTCGGACGCGCTCTCGTGTGAAGGGGAAGGGGGCGGGGGGCGAAGAAGCCAAAGGACGAAACATCTTCTCTCCAGGGGAAACGAATCCGCTGGATCACGGTCCGCCGCGTCTAATGGCGCGATTTCCCTCGACTATGTTCGATTCCACGGCTTCTTTGAACTCGCGGCCGGCTTTTTCTTCACTCCACCGGCACCACGTCGACAGATCATTTCTCACATTTCGCGCGCGCCTAACGACCATTTTCTTTCTCCCTTTCAGCGGGCCCTTTTTCCTCCGGATAATAATTCCACCGTTACTCGACAAAAATTTCCAGACTTTACGGGGGTAAAGCAAGAGGCTTCTGGGCTGGAAGCCGAAAGGTTGCCTCTAATGCCGCGTTCCTCGAGTCCTCGCGCGCCACGTTTTCGACGTTTCAATGCCGCAGGACGAGAAAGAGAATCCTACGGGGCGAATGCGCCGGCACGATTGCTTGCTCCCACCATTCGATGGTGACAAATATATATCCAGGACAAATCTTATTTGCAGCCCTCGACAAAAGGGGTGGCCAATGACCGATACCGACACGCTTCTCAAAATGCCCGTCGTTTTGACGTCTCATTTTCTCGTTTCACGAACGCTACACGTCACCCCGGTCAGCCCATTATAAATGGTACCCTCCCCTCCCCTCAACTTGTAATCACTGTTCATTGATTCCTGCTGCATCATTAATTGTCGTCGTTGACCGATGTCACTCGTCTCGAGCGTCTCGTTTACCAGAATAATAGTCAACCAGAGTACGAAACTCCAAGCGGAGGAATTACGAACAGATTTAGCAAACCAATAATCTTAAAGTCAACGGTCGATCAGTTTAATTAAGTAAGCAAAGTGTGCGGTTGCAACTTGTAACAACGCGAGTCGAAGAACTACCAAAATGGTCAAAAGGACCATTTAAATAATATTTTTGTTCGATATGCGACAGTGTATTTTTCGTGTATCCTATTTGTATTATAAAGATCTTCTGCTTCTTTTAATCTGATGGAAGTTTCATGTCGTCGGTATCGTTGCACTGTTAATCTCTTAACTAGTTGAGACGAAATATTTCAAGTAAAACGTGCGATAATATTCTAAATGAGTCTAAATGGAATTTATACATTTGCTAAATGCGTCGTAAAGTATTTGTCAGAAAATCGAAAGAACGAAAGTCGATTCCCCTGGTTAAGAGGTTAAACCATCTTCGATCAGACACTGCCGTCGCAACCACGATCCGCGCGCAGAGAACTCGCTTCAGAAGAATTGCGTACCTTTTGTATCACTCTCCTATATATTTTTATATACTTTGTAGGCGGCTCTGTCCCTTCGTTTCTATAGCGACGTAAATCCGGAACACTCAGGCTAATCCACACTGAGCTAATCCACAAAAGTCACCGTTAGTTTTCGCAACGAAAGTCACACTCGCGAGTCGAGTTGGAAATGGTAAAAGGAAAATTTCAATTAGGCCGCGCACTTGTTCACGGTTCACTTTGGCGAACTACTACATAATAATAATTATGTAGGATCGCAGGCGGAAGTAGCAACGACCCAGTCGCTGTTCAGACGAGCACTTCACATCGGCCGGTGTTCGCGCACTTGGCTCTTCCGTTTCCGGAAAGCCTTTTGCCCCCCTTGCGGCGGCCTGAGTTCTGTTCTATTCGAAGGGTATTTGTCCAGCGAAGGAATATTCCCAGCTAAAGTTTGGCAAGCTTGGACAACGAGGAGGAAACGGAGGTGAACCGGAGAACCAGAGGCTTCTCGAGGGTGTTTCCTCTCATGGTGAGGCAAATGACGATCGCGTGATACCTGGTCGCCGCGACGACCCCGATGAGAATCACACAACAACAGCCGGCAGGATGATTTCGATGCAGGCACAGCATGGAGTCGACTGATAGTCTATCGCGTAGCAAGGCATTGCCTAACCATGGCCAGGGAACAAGTATTGTGCCAGGCGACGGGTTCTCTCCGGTTAAAAAACGGACCAATCACGACGGGGTTGGCTGTTACTCCAATATGGCTGCCAGACAATGCGCGCTGGAGGTCTGGAGAGAAGGGAGGGAAGGTCTCTACCCATAATGCCATTCTCCGGCTCCCCACTGTGACCAGGGAGCGTATACCGACGCTCTTGATCGCTCGACGTTGCCGCGTGTTTGCCACAGCTTTATCCAGGGGTGCATCCTGCCGGGACATGGCCCCGAGTCGTTGTCCTTCCACCTTTACCCTCGCTGATATCAAATCCATTCCTCTACTTCTGTCAATTCTATCCAGTCTTCTTCTTCTTCTTCTTCGTTCGTACGTTTCTCGATACAGATTTCGTGCGAATCTACGAGTAGAGCAGTCTCTCTGCAAAGATGGTACCACCAGCACGTAGCTTTTAGGTTAGGTTCAAGTACAATAAGACATTGTTGACCGGCCACGTATCGCACATGAATCAACAATGTTCTTCGTTACATTGCATTATCCGTTTTTTCTAATCCTTTTCGGTCCGAATTAATTTTTTATCATTGCATGTATCACCTAAGAACGTTTGTCTCAGTTCCAAGCAGGCTGACGTATAAAGTAAACTGAAAAATTGAAGATCGATTGCTTTTAATATAAATTAATGGAGCTTAAAATGATATCTTTCATACTGAGAAAAATTCCCAAATAGCTTCTCTCCTTCCTCCTTTCCTTTTTAGAACAAACTATGCAATTTTCCATTCTTTCTTCTTGATTTGAGCTTGATGGTCGCCATTTTCTTGCCGACTGTATGACCTCCTTCACAAGCTGCCTCCTAAACTGCATATGTGTCGTTTCTTTTGCTCTTCTTCATATATTAATTATAATATATGAAGAATATTCTTCTTCATTATAATATTTTTATATTAATTATAATATATGAAGAATATTCTTCTTCATCCTCGCTTGGCAAAATTTTGAGAATCTTCATCGAAATTATACAAGTAATCTTCATCACCACTGCCAAAGGCACTTGGTGCTTCCAAGAAGTCTTCATCCATATTTTTATAAATTTTTTACAGGAAACACAAACTGTATATATCTGTGTCGCGAGAGCGACAATGCAAGCTTCACTAGCATAAAGGCGAAAAGTTTGAAGAATTTGGCAAGGAATGTGATACTAATACGACTGATCGTAGAAATAGCATTTTTATCATGCTGCGCGAAAGTAATAGAAAACTAATTCTGAAAACTGTAAAAACGATGTACAGTGATCTGATAAATCCGACAATCACGCTCGCTGGCGTACAGAATTAATTGAAAGTAATTATAATTCTCAAATTTAGAAACTATGTCGAGTTCCCTGGACCGTTAATTACCATTCCAGCATCCGTAAGTCTTTTCTCTCTCTTTCTAATTGACACACAGTAAATGGAGCAATCGGATTTCAAGGCGAGACGAAAGAAAGACGAACGTGTGTAATGTACATTTCGTTGGTGTCCGAGGGTGACTAGCGGTTGCCAGTAGGCTGGACACGACAGACGCGATAAAGGCTGTAAACCACTGCCGTTAAGATGCTATCTAAATCCTGTTTTATCGATACCTTTTATGCCTGTGTCGTCACTCTTATTCGAATAAGACGATCCTAGTACCCGCCACCTATCGGATTAATTTTACCAATTATCACCGACTAAGCAGGAATTCCGTGGATACCGATCGATCGATTCACGTACAGAATTGCGTGGCAATTTTTCCAATTTAACTCTCTCTCTCTCTCTCTCTCTCTCTCTCTCTCTCGGAATGAGCCGAGACGAGGTAAGTACAATTGCGCAGCGTTGATTTATTAATCAATAAGTGCAAATCACTGTACCCTCTATGGCCAACTATTCTGTGGGACCACCGACAAAAGTATACACGTAACAATGCGTGTTCGATCTTCTAGAACGGTCTTCGGAAGAAGAGCCGAAGTCTCCGGGACATCCTCCACTATACGATAAATAATAGTGGCTGCATGAACTTGTGCTTTTCCAACGTCGATGTGCCTCGTCCCCCCATGGATACGGACCGTGGTCTCTGACTCTTTTTCTTTCGCCAAATAAATATACGCACCGATCTAGTTTCTTTCGCCGAGATATCGACAGCCACGCGGAAGTTGTACGAATACGGAATAATAACAGCGTAATTCGTCGCTTCGGCAAAAACGAGATTTGTTTGCTCCCAGTTGAACAATAATTCGGCAAGCACGCGTATGGGGATTATGTACGTCTATTTATGCCAGATAGTAAATATAGGCTATTTTTAGATACAACGAGTAACTGCTGGAATTATTGAAAAGAATTTCTGCAATCTCAAGTATGTTTCAATTTTTTTCTTTTTTTTTTTTTATCGTACGGTTATGTTTATGCATGCATGTGACAACGATACACGGACAAAAGAAATCGCTTTTGCAGAGGATCATTTGCATGGCATTAACGAGCATTACGATTGAGCATATGGTTCGGCAAGATAGGTATATTATAAATAAATGGCGGTCGGCGTTGTGAGAAACTTCGAGAACTATTTTTTTTGATTTTCCTTCGAGTAGGAAATTAGAAATTGCGCATAGCAGATTAAGTGCTTCCTATTTTCGTGTTACGTGTCATGTTTTTTCCTTCATTTTTTTTCTTCTTTTTTCTCTTCATACTCTGTATTTATATAACGTAACATTGCTGTGTCTTTTTTTTCTCCTTTTTTTTACACTAATTTTTTTGTCTCTCTCGCAATTTACGTAACACGCGTGAACGAACGCTCGCGATGGCCGACTGATCGGAAGGTTTTTCTACACCGTTTGTAAACAAAAATTGCATCTTACGCGAAGTCGCGTTTTAACCGCGGTCAAGCTTCTACGATGCACTCTATTTAACCCTTGAGCAGTTAATTGAAAGTATAACAACGACAAAAAATAAAATGATTCTTTTCGACGATCGACTTAATAAGCAAAAGTCCAATGCAAGTTGAAGAGTTGCAAAAGAACCAACTTTGATGAAAATTGAAAACATCCGCTGTCCTTTAAATCAATTTTTAAATCCATTAATTTCAAGCAAAGAGACTGTAGGTCTAAGAATATTTTAATCAGAGTTAAAAATTAATTCCCTAGGAAATGACCGCGAAAGTTGAAAACATACAGTTTTTAAATCTATTAATCTTAAGCAGAGGAACTTTTGACTAGGTCTAAAAATATTTTAAGAGTTAAAAATTAATTCCCTAGGAAATGGCGAAAGTTGAAAACACACCGTGTTCTAATCAATTTTTAAATCTATTAATTTTAGACAAAGGAACTTTTGACTAAGTCTAAGAATATTTAAATCAGAATTAAAAATTAATTCCCTAGGAAATGGCCGCGAAAGTTGAAAACACACCGTGTTCTAATCAATTTTTAAATCTATTAATCTTAGACAAAGGAACTTTTGATTATGTCTAAGAATATTTTAATCAGAATTAAAAGTTAATTCCCTAGGAAATGGCTGCGAAAGTTGAAATTCTTAAATCCACTAATTTTGATCTACAAATATTTCAATCAGAATTAAGAGTCAATTCTCTAGAAAGTGGCACGAGAGTTGCAAGAGACGTAGCAATTTTCAAATCTGCTAATTTTGTACAACACCATAGGCCAATAAAACCTATAGGTNATTCCCTAGGAAATGGCCGCGAAAGTTGAAAACACACCGTGTTCTAATCAATTTTTAAATCTATTAATCTTAGACAAAGGAACTTTTGATTAGGTCTAAGAATATTTTAATCAGAATTAAAAGTTAATTCCCTAGGAAATGGCTGCGAAAGTTGAATTCTTAAATCCACTAATTTTGATCTACAAATATTTCAATCAGAATTAAGAGTCAATTCTCTAGAAAGTGGCACGAGAGTTGCAAGAGACGTAGCAATTTTCAAATCTGCTAATTTTGAACAACACCATAGGCCAATAAAACCTATAGATCTAAAAATATTTCAATCATAGAAATTGAACCACAGTTTGAATCGTAGAATAGAACCTAAACCAAACCTAACCTAATATAAACCTGGAGCTAACGAAGCATGATGGAAATCACGTACAAGTTAATGGACCAGATGCATTAAATAGAGATCACGTGAGACTTTATAATCAGATTCTAATAATAATCGCGTGTATTTAACGAATAGTCGAGTCGTTCCGTCAATAGCGAAGGATTCTGTGAACGAGGTCAGAGACCTAGTTAACACCCTCGTACACACCAGTCATTCTGGATGTCAAGTTGGCCGTCAATGAGCATTGTTGCCACCTCATACTATGACGTTCGTTCTTCACGTTTAGCTTGCACTTTTCGTCGGTCAACACCAGTGCAACGACGGTAGCCCAGTCATGCTTAGGCGGTGCATTTTTCTCGTTTCGACATTCGAAAACTTCATCTCTCCGATCGTGTTTACTTCCGCATCCGTTTCTCTCCTTCCTCCGCCCTCTCCTCCCCCTCCCACGTTCGATCAGCTCGTCCAGGGAAATGACGTAACAGAAGAGTACGTTCGCGAACTCGAGAACTCGCGGCGGCGCCATGACACCATGACGCCATGACGCCATGACGCCATGACGCCATGGAGTCATGGATGGCAGACTTCGTTGAAACACGCTGGAAACGCGAGTGAACTAATTAATTGTACAATCGTACGGTCAACCATCTACGAATTTTGTCCACGACTATTAGAAAATTTATGTAACCAAATTAAATCAGATTAAGAATAAAGCAGTTTATCATGACGTTTTGCAACTTTGAAGTTACAGTATAAAAGGAATTCTCAAGATTACCCATAGAGGGTCAAAGTGGACGAGGTTGACGTTAGCGTCATGAGGTATTCTTCTTCTCGTGGTNAATAAAGCAGTTTATCATGACGTTTTGCAACTTTGAAGTTACAGTATAAAAGGAATTCTCAAGATTACCCATAGAGGGTCAAAGTGGACGAGGTTGACGTTAGCGTCATGAGGTATTCTTCTTCTCGTGAAGAAAAAAAAGTACAAACAACGCGACAATGTTGGCTACTCTCGAGGATTTTGGTCTTGATCTTGAAATTTGGTCTTGGAAACTCCCAGTGTTTTTATATTAATGAAAAGAATTAAAATTCCATTTTTTTTTTCCGGAAAATTAGTTTCGTGTCGAAAGGAGATTGGCCTATTGCCGCTTTCCTCAAACAAGAGACATCCTGTTTCCGTAAACAAGACAGCGTTGTGGATCTTCAGCGTGTTGCAAGTTGTCGTGATGCACGAATTCTCGCTTCGAGGTGCTGGTGGCACAGTGACCCACTCCAGTGACTGAACAATATCCCGAGCTCGGTCACTTTTTTGCCTCCGAATGTGAATTAGAGAACTTAGGTTAATGAGAGAACCTCGCGAGTGTATTCCTCTTCGCTGTCGTTCGATTGATCGCAAAGCGATCGAATTTTTTTTTCTCGTTGAGAAGCTGGCCCTCCTGACGCGCNCTGGTGGCACAGTGACCCACTCCAGTGACTGAACAATATCCCGAGCTCGGTCACTTTTTTGCCTCCGAATGTGAATTAGAGAACTTAGGTTAATGAGAGAACCTCGCGAGTGTATTCCTCTTCGCTGTCGTTCGATTGATCGCAAAGCGATCGAATTTTTTTTTCTCGTTGAGAAGCTGGCCCTCCTGACGCGCGTCAGATTTTTCATTTCACTCGCAGAGAAGAAGAAGAAGAATTCCTCGCGAGAGAGCCAGTGGGAAAACTGGCTTGATGTGATAATGACAGGCTGAAGGTCAGAGCCGGGAGAGGAGAGTGTCTAGAAAGGGCTAATGGTACTCGAAGTGACAGGTCGGCCTTAACCAACCTGGTCTGATACATATCTATCCTAAATCAACACGAGTGGCCTGGCCTCTTTCTTTATTTAACGTTTGGCTTTGCCATTCTTCCCCTTCACCTTCGATTTGTATTATTTCTCTTGGATATCGCGGCCGTAAAAAAAAAGAAAAAAATATATATATATATATTTTAAGCGACATTTTCTGTATACACGGATAATCCAATCATTTTGCAATCAACTTGCGAAAGATATCGAGCTCCTCGACTCTCGACAGTTCAGACAAGTGCTCGTAATAAACGCAGCAAATGAAAATGCGCGCTTAACGACTTTTACAGAAGCAGAAGAAGATCTTGGCAAATGAAAATCTCGAACGCGGCTTTGGACACGGTTGTTGTCGGTTATGAAACGGGGATGATTTGCAAGAAAATAGAAAAATTCTAACAAAATCGCAGAAGCAATCCGGGTATAAGACCAGGTATAACGACTCATAGAAAAGCTCCATTGTACGGGCACGAGATCCTTCGAAGAGCTAAAAACGGGGGCGGAGGAGACACCAGCAACCTAACCTTTCAACGCTAACCTGGCTACTTCGAACGCAAGTTTCATATTAATGTTTTAATCCGTCGATTGAAACATTTCTGGCGTACGGTCGACGAAAGGGACAACCTTTTTTGTCGAGAGGAGCAAATCCTACCCAAAAAGAGACGCGAATTATTGCAGCCGCTGCCTCCCGCATACAGCCGCCATTTTGAATCCAAACTGATTGCGAGAAAGTCGAGAAGCTGGTACTTTTGCTTACACTTCTTGTTTTACCTCTTATCTTTGTACTTCTGTCGCGTTTAAATTCTGTTATGCAAGCGATCGCTCTGGATGTAGTTTCTTGATACAATAATTCACACAACACAGTGAGATAATACGTGATTTATAGCGAAACTTTGGACTTTCGGCAGCAACGTTGCGCTAATTTTCCCGATGAAAGAGATACAAGCGAGGCATGAAATTACTCGGCTGTTAAAGTTTTGCACGTTTCCGGTATCG